>JAHLKC010000205.1:0-49060 GCA_025449115.1 Chytridium lagenaria
TTCAAAGCTTCCTCATAACTTCCCTGAGACGCATAGAGTAACCCAAAGTTTTTATGAAGATGTGCGCGTACAGAGTTTTCGCACTTTTCGCTTTTTAAGACCGCCCATTTCGCAAGAGATAGGTAATCTTCAGCTTGTTGGTATTGCTTTAAGCCTGCGTTTGTTAACGAAAGAAGATCTAACAATTAAATACCAATGCTTGCTTCACCCAATAGAAGGTACGATGGGACAAGCTCAATGCTGTTTTGACCATAAACATCCATCGAGAATCGAAGAGCTTGAAGTGCAGCGGGGATGGCGAGATCAAATTGACCTTCAAAAAGCTTTTTGTGTGCTTCTGTTTTGGAAAGTTCCAACAGTTGGACCTTTAAGTGAAATGTCAATTCCGCGATATTCATAGATTATGGGTATGAAAAAGAGAAGAGGCATATATGAACCTGGCGATGGCGAGTCTGTTTTTCTCTGTAAGCTCTTTCCTCCTCCGATCCGAGAACGGCGACTGGGGTCCTGATTCAATATTGTTTAGGCTATACGGAACGAAACAACCCAATATAAACAAAACAAAGGAATATTGTTGACCCTAACTGCGATGCGATTTATATGTATAGCTTACCGTAATGGAACAAGAAGATTGCATATTTTGTTATGAATACCCCGAAAGTCTGTCAGTTGATGCTCCTTGTCGCTATTATGGAATGAGAATTGAACCCGTAACCAATGATAAAGACGGCACTCTTACCAGTAAAATGTCACTCGACAGTCCTTGCACTGGATGTATCTTTTAAAGAAACAAAGGTCAGACCAAACAACGGAAACGCAGCCGGAAATATCGGCATAGTTATCATCAGAATAACTTACGCCGGTTTCCCACATAGCTCGCAGTTGTGCTTTCGGCCTGTTGTTCAAGGGTTAACTTCAGCCCAATAACGGTTGAGCCTTTGACAAACCTTTGGGATTGGCGAGAGGGTTGATGTGGGTGGCGTTGACGTTTCTCATCTGCGGAGACTGACGACCGGGGGATTGTGCGCCACCATTTGCAAACGATGGCAAAACGGCTGCTGGGATCACTGTGGCCATTGATGAAGAGGCTAATGGCTACTACGGACGACGGACGAGAGGAGTTGAATTCAGTTGCTGAGAAGCGTCGATCTCAATTTATTATTCACACAAATAAGGATTCCGTGTACATGAGCGAGGCATGGTCTAGTTTGACTTCAAATGAGACATGATCCTCAAGACCCAGACTTGATGGTTTAAAGCTTCTTCCTTCTGAACACCTGCAAATGTTGCTGTTTCAATAAACTATATGCCCCCAGCAAGCATTTCTTCCATATGCGACATCATTCATCCCATTATACAATCCAGTATCCACCCTCTGGCACTTCCCTCGTGCCCCCTCTGATGGTCTCATGCCTGGCATCTCGCACCGCTCCACATCGCTGTTGAATGATGAAAATTCGAGTCCGTTGCGCAACGACCTTGAAAAAGCGCAAAAAATTTCGAAGCATTAGTAGCGACGATGTCCTTCCTTGCCAGAACCTCGGCCGGTGAGCCTTCTCCCTTCTATCTCCATTGCCTCTCATTCCATATCCTGGTTTTATTATTGAACATATCTCCTCGATGCTCCCTTTGTCCGCGTCATCTCTAATTGTTTTCTTGTAATGCTATTGTAGCTGTTTCGCGCCAAATCCAGCGTTCACCCGCTGTCCTCAGGTGAGCCTTCTTCCTTTCTTTGCTGTTCATTCAGCATGCGTATTAAATGCTCATATGCTTCTTATGCTCTACTGTATGATAACTTATCATTCTTTGCTGGTGTTGTTAGGCCGATTGCATCTGCAAAGATCTCAGAGAGGAACTATGCGTCTGGTAAGGGTTAAAGGAAAGATCATTCTTGGACAGAAAGGGAAGTCCAACTAAGAACGCGGACACTCGAAGGATCTTGGACTCTCGAAGGATCTCGGGTTTTGGAATAAGGATTCAAATTCAACATTTGGATTTCTCTCAAGCAACCATGGATTTTGACGGATGGATTCTTGCATTTCACTTCAAGATACGAAGACAGATCCCGCATATGTTAGGATATAGGATACATATACTTTTTTGGACTTCGAATTACAGCCCGCAATGTTGCTGGAATCTAACGGATGGATGGCCCTGTTCTTCACCCAAAAGACGCTAAGAAGGACCCTGCCGAGGCCGCCACTGCCCTCATCAACATGTTCCCTGGTCAAACCCCCGCTCAAAAGGCTGGATCCGTTCTCCTTACCTCTTCGATTGCCGCCTACCTTTTGTCAAAGGAGGTCTACATTGTCGACCACGAATTCTTTGAAATGGGCTGTTTGTTCGGTGCCTACTACATCTGGTACTCTGGAGGAAAGGACGGTGCTATTGAGTACTTCAGCGAGAGGCAGAGCGTAAGCCTTCTCTTTCCTTTGAAGTTAAATTCTATCTCATGAGGAAGTTTAGACAAGACTGATCGTGTTTTTTATTTTCGTTTTACTTGAATCCGGAAATATGGCGTATATAGACCATGAAGAAGGTGCTCGAGCAGGCCCGTGAGGAGCACAAGTCCGTCGTCCAGAGCGTATCACCCACATTTCTAAGCTCGCCGATGTCGTTGATGTCACCAAGGCCCTTTTCGAGACCTCTAAGGTGTGTTCTTGAGCCTAATAATCATGCCTTTCTTTCAACAGCGTTAAGATCAAGTATTAAAAACTCTTGTTTTTCAGGAAATCGCCAAGCTTGAGGCTGAGGCTTATGAGCTTAAGCAGAAGGTCACCTTCTCCCACGAGGTCAAATCCGTCCTTGACTCTTGGGTCCGCCACGAGGCCAGCATCCGTGAGAACGAGCAAAAGGTCCTCGCCGAGACCATCATTGCTAAGATCAGGAACAGCCTCACTGACCCTAAGCTGGTACGAAATATTTATTTTTTTTAATCTATATGCTTGTCACATACATCGCTCATTGCTGACCCTTTTTGTCTTTTTCTTCTCATAATATTGTAGCAAACTGCCATCTTGCAGCAGACCCTCGCTGATGTTGAGAAGGTTACTAAGGCTTAAGTGGTTTTTCTTTTTACGTTGATACCGTTCACGAATAAATGGCCTTCTCTTTGGCATACATATCTATGAAGGTTTCGATTGACAGTGTTCTGTTTATTGCTTTTGCGCATTTGTCAGAGGATTGGAGCAAACGAATTTTGTGAGGACTGTTGCAGAAGATATAAGGAGGTTAAGAACGATAAGAACACGATTCATAAGTATTTGAGTATAATGAAGTATGTTAATTTTATGAGGCTGAGAAGAGATTTTAGTAGTCACAGGCTGCGCCAGGAATACCGCGATATTCTTGAAGTTCTTCAGGGACAGGACCGCCAAAAACACGTTCAATTTCTCTCGAGACGATGCGATAGGCGTCCCATTTTTTGTTTAGTCAGCAAAGGGCCCATGACAGACTTAGGGATGTGAGTCCATCCGTGGAACGTCCCAGCTGCTGACATGAAGCGTGACTCAATCATAAATCTGAGAGGGTGCCATAGACTTAGTAGTTTCAATCATAGTTGACTCTTTGGGCGCAAAAAAAACATTACATGGGTATGTACCTATGTAGTAGTGAAAAAAAAACAAAAAACTCTATCCTATAAAATCGTGGCCGTTAGCATGAGTGTAGATTCAGCGAAATGGAAAGGTGGCGCGCCCCGTGATTAGAAAAAAGCAGGTCTCATCGTATGCCACCACTGTGGGTGGTCGTTCATGGTTGTTTGAGTGCTGTGCTGTGCTGTGAGGTGTAGGGATGGTGTATGTATATGCGGGAGATGAAAAAGGACAAAATATATACAAAAACACGAAGTCGTCCTTTATTAGAGTTTTCTTTATTAGATAATCAGTAAAATGGATATGGGATGGAGAGTGAGATCAGAGGGTTCCGTCGACAATGCAATAAACGCAACCAGAAACGACTGAAATAGATCACGGAAAACAAAGACATCGTGGATACTTTTAAAAAAAACACTATTACCCTAAACTCTGCCGTGCGCGTTTGGAAATGAAGAAAACGTGGTGAACTCGCTAAAATTCCTCTAATATTCGTCATTGCAGACTGCCCGAAAGGTTATAAAGAAACAAAAAGCACCGTAGACTAGAGTAAAAAATCGTGTTATAAGCTGATGCATAAAAAGCTTGGCCTTACGCTAAACATTTTAGAGCTTTATTTATTTATATTACCTCACAACGCGCTTTCACCCGTCCCTCAACAACATTTCAACGCTTCATCGCGGATCCCTTAATACGTTCAATAAAACCTGATTATCCGTCAATAGGTGCCGGATAAGAAGCGACACCGCGCATTCCTGCCTTTTCTCCTCAGCTGTCAAAAAGCTTTTATTTTCTTCTCCTCATTAATAGATATATTCTGCAACATGCTTACCTCTGTGTCATGCGCGAGATCACAAAACTGAAGGGGAATGACATTGCATGCTTCAAAAGCGAGGGAAAATCGCTGGAAGAAGGTGAAGAACTGTATAAATCCGCATATTTCATTGCCATCTCATGACTAGGGTCTGCAGCGCAGAGAGTATATAAACATGACTCGATAAAAAAACGCGTCGCAGCATGTCGATCACTCATATTCAAAGTCCCACTTGACGCTAAGACAGACTGCAGATTTAACAGCTGATGGGGATGTACACAGATATTTCATTCTATAACGTACCAGTCCACGTCATTAAATCATCTTTAGTAGCCCCACTGTAATTTACAACAGTGGGCATCATGAAGGTGTCGGAAGGCACGATTGATCGTTCAATCCTCTGCGCCTTGATGCAACAGACCATACGAAGCCTCATCTGTCCGGAGTGCACCCATGCGGAGCATCGTCTATTGTTGAGAGGTCTGAGGCGCTACTGACAATCAAAACTACACAAAAAAAAAAAAAAAAAAAAGGCATAAAAGAACCTACCTTTTTGCGACATCCCAAAACAACAACGACTTTAAAGCTCGAGAAGATGAAGGGAGGAAAGGGAAAGAAGAAGGGGAAGAGAGGGTTCGATGAGATGGATTCCCGGAACCCAAACTTCATCCCTGTCACCTCTGGCGATCCAGCGGAAAAGCGGGCACGATCGTCCTTGTTGGACGAGGATGGAGACGATGACAATAACACCAAGCTTACGGTCAATGAAATGTTTGCTCAAGTGTATGAGGAGAAGAAGAAGAGGGAGGAGATGCAGTATTGTGAGTTTTACAGTGTTTTGGGTGGTAGTCTGGAGACTGACTCAGAGTTGCCATGCAACAGTGGAAAACAGGTACGGCACCACACTCATGGAAGAGGAAGATGAGAACGAGTCAGAGGAAGAGGAGGATGAGGATGGAGAGCTTGTGACTGCAGAGATTGATGCCCAGATTATGAAAACTATTGGCATGATCCGGTCAGGGAAAGCCGAGTATACGATCCCAAGGTCAACTTCTTTGATGGTTAGTGACGGCATCTCTATTCGCATGTGGCTAATGCATTGTAAAGAGGATAAGATCAAGGAGGCTCAAAAACATGGAAGGAGAAGCAAGAAAAGATCAAAGGCTCAAAACCTGTCACCTTGAAGGACTACCATCGAAAGAACTTGATTGAGGATACGTTGGGTGATGACTCGGATGAAGATATGGAGGAGCGGGTTATGCCAAAAGATATCAGTATTGCTGAAGAGCAAGAACAACTCCGCAGAGCTTTCAAAGACGCCATTGCTGAGGACGACAAGAACGATGACGATGACGACGATATCGGCGGGTTCCTTACAAAGCGTGAACGTAGTAAAGACGAGCAGGCAAAGGAAGAAGAAGAGTACAAGAATTTCTTGTTGGAGAGTATGGCCATGGGTGGAGTCACTGGAATTCAGGATTGGAGGGCTTATGCGAATGAGAAGAGCGGAGGTGCGAAGACGACGGGGACGAAGAGTTTGAACCCAAATGAGGCGTTTTTGATGGATTATATTCTGAATAGGGGGTGGGTAGATAAGGAGGTGAAGAAAATTCCGACGTATGAGGAAATTGTACATGAGGAGCATATTGATGACGATCAGGATGATAAAATTGACGAGTTCGAAAAGAAGTATAATTTCAGATTCGAAGAAGAGTGGGTATTTTAGTTTTTTTTTTTTCCTCCCCTTTTTACTACGTATCGGTTTAGTGATCTAATGGTTTTATTTTCCTATTTAGGGGTGGGGCCGAGATTGTATCGTTTGCAAGAAATATTGAGGGGTCCATGAGGAAGAAGGACACCCGGAGAACAGACGCCCGCACAAACGCAAAACAACGAAAGGAAGAAGAAAAGCAGAAAAAGACAGAAGAGCTTAAACGTTTAAAGAACCTTAAGAAGGCAGAAATCCGTGAACGTCTGAAGAAAATCGCCGACGTAGCAGGTGTTCCTTTATTGACGACGAGGAAGACGATGAAGATGATGGCAAGAAGAAAAAGGGCAAGAAGGCTAAAATGGGCGCAGCCATTACTTTTGACGACATCGATCTTGACGGTGATTTCGATGCCGATAAATTCGATCAAATGATGCAAAAGAAATTCGGAGACGAATATTATGCTGCGGAAGAGGACAACGTCAAGCCCGTATTTGATGATGATGAGGAGGGATGGGATATTGGACCTGATGGGTATGGGATTCCTGGGGAAGAGGGGGAGGTTGATGAATTTAATATTGACGGCATCGTGGCGGGCGGACCCAAGACTGGGGTTGGAAAGGTCAGAACAAAGGATGTGACAACAACCATTGATGTACCGATGGATGGAGAGGGGTATGGGGAAGGATATGGGGAAGAGGTTTACGGTGGGGACGAGGACGAGAATTTCATTATGGATGCAGATTATTTACCTGGTGGGGATATGTATATGAGCGACGAGGAAGAGGAGAAACGTGAGTATTATATCGCTTAATTTCAAAATTTTAACACATAAATTATTATTGTAGCCTCGAAAAAGGAAAAGAAAAAGGAAGAAAAGAAGAAGGGCAAGAAGGGCAAGGTCTCGCTGGACGACTACCTTGAAGAATACTACCAACTCGATTATGAAGATATGGTTCGTTAAATTCTTCTTTTTTTCCCCTTCATATCTACGACTAATTAAACGTTTCCCAAATTCAGATCGGCGACATCCCCACCCGCTTCCGGTACCGCAAAGTCGCTCCTGACGCGTTCGGTCTCACCCCTCAAGAAATCCTTGCCGCCCCCGACACAGCCCTCAACGAATTCCTCTCCCTCAAAAAACTTGCCCCCTTCCGTCCCCTGACAAAGTCCAAAAAGACCGTGCGATTTTCTCTAAAACCAAAAAGAAGCGTGAACAGGAGTTCCAGGAGGCTTTGAAGAGCGCTGGTGTTGTGTTGAAGAAGACAGAGGAAGAGAAGGAGGTGCCGAAACGGAAGTTGGGACAGGCGGCGCAGAAGGCTTTGAAAAAGAAGAAGAAGAAGATGGAGGGCGGGAAGGAGGAGGTGAATGAAGAGAAGAAGGCGGAAAATGTAACGAGGAGTGGGTCGGGCAGTGGGAAGCCAAGTATCTCAAGTGATCGAATTGCAGCATATAGCATGCCGAAGCGCAAGAACAAGTGAGAAAGGACAAAAAAACCGACGGATAAGGAACATTGTAACCGCGTCATTTCACAACGCACGCATAGCTCATTTTACACCAGAAAACACACCTGTATTTATTTATTACTCAAAAATCACCCTTTTGGTTCTTTCAACGTGTAAACAGCTCGCACTGCCAAAGAATTTGTCAGTCATTATTGAAAGGAAACATCCGAATTTCAAACTGGAAGACCGAGTCCATCAAGATCAGCACCTGGTCATCGACATCCAAAAGATGGCCGGCCGAAAGTCTGCGACTCAAAGTCCCAATGCACCCTTCATCAAGAAACGGAGCAACGTAGCAGAGGAAGTGCCCTTGATGAAATTAGCGTCTTCTGCGAGCATCCAGTTGGAGAAGGAGGAAGGAAAGGGACATGGGAAAAAGGCGACGATGAAGGATGATTTTGGGAATATGGTGTTGTTGGTGTTTTTATGTGAGTTTTTATTGTGAGATGGCGGGAGATGGGTTGTTGATACGGGGTTCTTCTTTGTAGATACGTTGCAGGGGGTCCCTCTTGGACTTACCTTTGGGAGTATTCCGTTCCTGTTGAAATCCAAGCTCAGTTTCTCTGATATTGCGCTCTTCTCTTTATCATCATACCCATACTCTCTCAAGGTAAGCGTTGCGACAGCCAGATTGTGGTAATTAACAATCAAATAGCTGCTTTGGTCCCCGATCGTCGACTCCATCTACATCCCCTCCATCGGTCGTCGGAAATCCTGGATTGTCCCTATCCAAGCCATAGCCGGTCTCCTCCTCATCTCCCTTGGTTCAACCATGGACGATTTCCTCGCCCGCGATGTTGTCCCCGTGAACCTCCTTGCAGGTCTCTTTACGCTTCTCGTGTTCCTCTGCGCAACGCAAGACATTGCGGTTGACGGATGGGCGCTTACGCTTCTCCACGATGACAATAAAGCATACGCAAGCACGTGTCAGACGATTGGGTTGAATTCGGGTTACTTTTTATCGTTTACAGTTTTTTTGGCGATGAATTCTGCGGAATTTTGTAACAAGTATTTGAGGAGTGTGCCGTTGGAGGAAGGGATGTTGGGATTGGGGAGTTATTTGAGATTTTGGGGGGTTATGTTTTTGGTGTGTGATGCTTGGTTGGTGTTTATTAAAAAGGAGGTGAGGAATGTGCTTTTTCTGAGAAACGTTTACTGATATTTCGTTAGATTGAGGATGAGAATTCTGAAGAGGAGACGAGCAGTGTCTCGGTTGTTTACAAGCACATTGTTCAAGTTTGTCTCATGCCACGTAAGTCACGAACTATATACAATCTGATAGTTCCCCTTTAGACATGAAGATGTTTATCCTGTTCTTCTTATCGCCAAGATTGGCTTCCAAGCCAACGAATCTGTCACTGGTTTGAAACTTCTTGAAAAGGGTTTCCATAAAGAAGACCTTGCTTTGGCGGTAAGGTGTCTTATTTTTGTTAACCTTCATTAACGTGTTTGTTGTCGTAGGTTTGATTGATTTCCCTTTCCAAATCCTATTTGGTTACTATGCCGCAAAATGGAGCAGTGGAGCCAAGCCTTTAGTACCGGTACGGCAATGACTTCTTGCCATAGATTTCATTTTACTGACTATTTTAAAAAGTGGTTATTCGCGTTCTGCGGTCGTCTTGTTTTCGCCTTTTTGTCCATTTTCATCATCTCCAACGTCCCTACTGCTGGTATCACAACGTCCTTCTTTGTTCTGGTGATGGCATGTACCGTGTTGAGTTCATTCATGAGGTAATGTCCCAACACCCTTTTTCGTTGCTAACAAGGTTTACTTCCAGCACGGTTCAGTTTGTGGGATTGGGCAGTTTCTTTACCAAGATCAGTGACCCCCGTATCGGCGGAACATACATGACGCTTGTAAGCCCCCCACCACATCTCAACTTGAAAAACTGACCCACATTTCTGCAGCTGAACACCATCAGCAACCTTGGAGGTACTTGGCCCAAATTCTTTGTCCTCCACGCCGTCGACTACTTCACCGACTCAGCCTGTACCATCCCAAACCCCGATCAATCTCCTCTTAAATGTCTTGACGAGCATTCGAAAACGCTTTGCAAGAACCTTGCGGGAGTGTGTGAGACTCGGTTGATGGGTATTACCCTGTGAGCGTGGGGTGTGTGGTGATTGGGGTGGTGACATTTTTAGGGTTTATTTACCCGCAGATGAAAAAGATTGAGGGGTTACCGGAGAGTGCGTGGAAGTTGCCAAAAGAGGAGGAAGGTGTACCATTGAGGAACAAGAAGGAGGATTATTAGATTTTTTTTATCTGGTTCTTTTTATTTCCTTGGTTTATAATATGTTGTTTCTGTTTGCAGCCCCCTGTTGTTGGCGGGCGTCCTTTTCTTTTTTGACACGTTTTAAAAGAATGTTCTTTATGATGTAACGAGTCGTTTTGGCGATGGGAGTTTGGTGGATGGCGTTGATATCCGTGAAGGTGTTGGAATTTTTCCCCCAACCACGCGTGTAGGTGATGGTGTTGGTCTTGGTAGCGACATCTCCAAGTCCTTGGCTTTTGCGAAGACGGCGGTCTTAACCGCGTCACGCTCACCGGTCTTGCGAGTCTAGTGGGGGATGTCAACTCTGGCGTTGATTTTGAGGGTGCCGGAAGTTTACACGAACTCCCAGGAATAGAAGTCGATGGAGGTTTAAAGAGTTGGGAGGTTGATAGCGTCCCAGGTTTACGGAGAAGACTTTGCGAAAGTTTTTGTTTTGTGACGGTTTTCTGTAGCTCCACCTTTAAATTCGTTTGTGGCCTCTCAACAAGTTCTGCGACCCCCTCCCTCAACGCTACACACACTCTCCTCATATCGTCTAAATCCGCTAAAACATGTTGATGTCGTTTCTCGACGGCGACCACGTACCCCGCGATAACATGCCAGAGGGGTGTTGAGGATGCCGTGTGGATGGTGATGGAATGGGATGGGGAGGTGACGGTGAGGGTTTCGGGAGTAGATGAGATCGTGGTGATTGGGATGAGGAGTGGGGTTGTAGGGAGTGTGATGTGGAGGGTTGCGTTGGGGAGGAGGGAGATGGGGAGAGGAGTTGTGGGGAGGGGTGGGGTAGAGTTGAGGCAGGTAAAGAGGCCTGTGAGGAGGGTCGGAGGGTCCTCCATGATCAATGCTGCGGACAATGAGGATTGTTATTGTTACAGAAGGCGGTGGATGGCAGCAAAGAAGGTCGCCAGTGTCTGGATGGAGGCGAGGGTTGTTGAGGATCTTTGGTGTTTTTTTTTTTTTGACAGGTGCTCGCCGGACGGACGGGCATCTTTAGAATCTGTCCGTCTACATAGAAAGTGAACCCCTTCCATGAAAACAAGCGCTTGGGTGAAGATAATAACAAAGAAGAGATGGAATATACGACGAAGACGGATATCCACTTTTAATTCTTGAATAGCTTGGAGGAACAGGAGTATAAATGAAAAAAGTCGTTGAGAGAACGAGAAAGAACAGAAAAGTCTGGCCAAAAACCACCAGTTGTAAACAGAAAGTAATCCATCCCCTTCCCCCCCAAAAAAAGCACGTCTCATCATGCCACTCAAAAAAACATTAAATAGCCCCGTCAGTCGCATCAGGAAACAAAAAAGGCGCTTTCAATATTTTAACCATACCTAAACCCAACCAAAAAGGCAGCCGCAAACCCTCCCGCCGATGGCAGATCCATCGTCAAATTATGAATCAATCTCATAGCCCCAATCTTCACATCATTATGCGTAAACTTCCCATCTTTATCCAAATCCACTTCTCCGACCACCAACTTTTCGATACGCGGCCAGTTGATCTTGATAATGTCGGCGTGGGCGAGTGCTTGAAGGGACATGAAACTGACGCCAAGGACGATAGCGCCGCTATATTCTCCGTTAGTCAAAAAGAAAAACCAAGCGGGCGTTACGTTTTAGTGATCTTTTTTGCGGCGAAACCAGCGGCGCCACCAAAGACGGTTGCCTGAAAGGAGGAAGGACGTCAGTTAGGGAGATAGGGATGGGAAAATACCATTGAGATTTCACCAAGACCGGCGGGGCTGTTGTCGAATTTGGGGGTGAGGCCAGTTTGGAGGGAGGAGACCTCTTTTGCGAGGGAGTCGGCGAGTTCAGTGAGGTTGGTCTTGTCAGGGGCTGTGGGAGGAAAGCGTTAAAGGTGTGTAAGCGGGGCGTGGTATGATCAATAACAGGGGAGGGGAAGGGGGAGAGGACGGAGGGTGGGGATGAGAGAGGGGCTTGTTAGGGTGTGTTGGACATCATAGGAGTAGGATGGGATCGAGGAAGGGGCAGAAGTGATGACGGAGGCACTACTTACCAGGCATGATGGAAGCAATAGAAGATTTCTTTACTGAAAATTGAAATCTAGGTGACCCTGAAGAAGAGGAGGGACGTCATTCGTTTCACAACAAGGAGCAGCGTCAACGAAAACTCCACGGTCGTTCGATGCGCGGTATCGCTTCTCATCCAGCATCTATCGACGGAAATCACGATTAGGTGAAAATGTGAAGGATCGCGTTAAAGTGTCGAAATGTGTGTTGAGCCAGGGGGCGAAAGGCGTTTTGAGGTAATTTAAATATATATTGTATCTAAATATTTAGCGTAAGGCCACACTTTTTATAAATCTGGTTTAGAAGTTACGCTTATTTTTACTCAGGTTTACGGTGCTTTTTTTTGTTTATAACCTCTTCGGGTATTCAATGGCGAAGTAATCTACAGCAAGTTCTCCACGTTTTCTCCTTCATCATCGATAGTTACGAAGTTAATCGTTTCAAACGACAGAGTTTTAAGGTAAGAGTTTTTAAGTATTCAAGATGTCTTTGTTTTCCATGGTCTCAAGTTATCAAGACGTTTTATATTTCTTGTGCCGTGGTTTAGCAAAACTTTTCGACGGCGACGTGGGATGCCCCTTCATATAAAATGCGTTTTTGCTTCAGTCGTTTCTGGGTTCTGTTTTTTATATACACTCATAATGTTTATCTAGAACCTATCGTTTACCTCTTTTCATGGGACCCTCATATGGCTCTTTACGGTACACCCCTACCACCATCAAGTGATGTCTCGCAGCCATTATTGACCGCTCAGCTTTCACATCATCGCTGATTACGCTCGCTGGGACGTTTGCGAAGCCTCCTTAATTCTGTCTCTATCCGTTGAAGTCTCTCGATCTGTTCAGGGTTGGATTGCGGCGGGTGGACACGTCGAGTTCGAAGAGATCGTTCATGGAACTTGCGGCATCGGGCTATCGTACATCTAGTCTCATGGGATGGTAACGTTTTCCCCATCACATCGTCGACGGAACCCTCTGATTCCACTATCCATTTTGTTCATGACCTAATAAAAAAACGACTTTGTGTTTACGTATTTATTTTTGTCCTTTTTTTCATCTCCCGCACACACATATACCATCCCCCCACTTCACACAGCACAGCACAGCACTCTAAACAACCATCAACGACCTCCCTTAAATACGATTAAACCTGTTTTATCTAATCACGGGCGCGCCACCTCCAATCACAGGGAATTTGATGAAATAGGAGTACTACCAGCTGCAGTAAATCCTTTGCAAGGGGAGACGACTCAACAATGATAGCCATGTAGCTTCCTCTAAGAACGGCTATGGAACGTGCAGTTGGTGAAAGTGTGATATCTGGGGGGGAAACATGTTACGGATGTGGAGGAGTCACGCAAAGGTGATTAGGGGGAAGTGTGAAGTTGAAATCAGTGAACATGGTATGCGGATACCGATACGTACTTTCGTTTTACGTTGAGGAATCACGTTAGACTCTATCTCAGGCCTTATCCCATAATCAATTGTTCACTTACGATGGTGGACCCTGAACACCCCCAGGAATTCCGACCTAAATGAGAGACCCGAACGGTGGACGAGTACGGCCCGATCCAGAGCCTTTTGACCTTCCAAGAGGACTGAGGCTTGTAGTGATCCTTGTGAGTCTACCGCTGTTATCCTTTGCCTGCCAGATCGATGAGGTCAGCTGGAGAATAATAAAGGTGTAAGCTTTGTTCACCCTTGTTGTTCTTTCCTTGCTTTTCCTTGCTTTTCACGTTTGCTTCTATTTCAATGACGCTTCGCTATCCACATGGTAACAAGCAGTGGTAGTGAGGTGGAAGGTTCTATTCTGGAAAGTTGCGAATGATTGGGTTGTGAGGTGTGAGGAGATATACCTTTTGTTCAGCGGATGGTGCTGGTGGCGTTCGGGCACGGCGATACATGAATTTGGGTTAGTGAATTGGATCGGCATGTATGCAACGAGGATGACGAGAAGAAGTTGAAGGAGTAGCATTAGGAGGAGAAGGGGCAGACAAACAATACGAGAGAACGTCGAGTTGTATTGATATGATGAGAGTGGATGATCCAGGGACGACAAAGACGCACAGGAGGAGTAGTAGAAGTTGAGGGGTAGGAGTATGTACTAGAAGGTGGCAGGAAAACGACGGATAGTATGATATGAAGAGGGATGTAACCCAGTATGAGAAGGATGGTCTCGCATAGAGAGTGAACAGGAATGATGCGACGAATACTGAAAGGAGTAGCAGAGTAGGAGTAAGGAGGAGAATGGGTTGGACGAAATAGAAGACGAAAGAGAAGACGGATGGACCTTAGTATGAGCTGGACAACCTTGCATGGATTGGTGATAGTGGACGGGGGTGATGGAACGAAGGCGAGTAGGTACTAGAGTGAAGGACGAAGAGGCGAAGTCGAGGGAGTAGGAGTAGGAAGTAGAGGGTAGGACCTACGAAGAGGAGGAGTCGAAAAGGAAGACGGATGGACCGCAGTATGAGCGGACGAGCGTGCATGAATTGGAATAGTGGGACGGGCTGGTGCAATGAAGGCGAGTAGGTAGGAGGTTCAAGGACGAGAAGCCTAGTTGGGGGAAGGCGTGAAAGGAGAAGAGTTAGAAAAGGACGGTGAGTACGAAAAGAAGACGGATGACCCTATTATAGGCTGGACGAGATGCATGGATGGTGAGAGTGGATGGGGGTGGTGCAACGAAGGCGAGTAGGTAGAGTTAAAGGACGAGGAGGAGAAGTCGGAGTGGTAGGAGTAGGAAGGAAAAGGGTTAGACGAGACAGAGAGTATGAAAGCGAAGACGGATGGACCTTAGTAGAGCCGGACGAGCTTGCATGGATTGGGTGAAAGTGGTCGGGTTGCTACAATTACGAGGCGAGTAGTTAGTTTTAGGACGAGGAGAGCAGCGGGAGGAGTAAAGTAAGAAGAAGATAGGTTAGAAAAGGACGGAGAGTACGAAAGAAGACGGATGGAATTGAGTACGAGGATGACGGTTGCATGATTCAGTGAGAGTTGTCGGTGCGACGAAGGCCGACAGAGAAGGATAGGGTAGAGGAGTTAGAGGAGGTAACGAAAGGTTGGAAAGGAACGGGGAAAGGGGGCCAGAACGATAGAGGATGAATTTTGAGGGTGGAGGTGGATGGCAGGTGTGCGGATCAGCCTTGTTGGATGGCAATGGGTTTGTCCGAACTGCACTAGCCTACCTTAAGCATCTCCCATTAAGTAGCGTAGTCCGTCGACGACGGCTCTTTTCGTCCTAACCCATCCACCATCATCCATTCTACCCTTAGATGATCATTGATGGCCCATGCATCATGGCCTGGTTGTTTGTGAAGTGCATTCCTTGAGCTCTCTTCGTTTTTACCACTCTTTCTCCTTTCTTTAAACCCGTTCTTCTTCTACGACCGCCCTCTCTCCACTATATAACTATACAATATTTTTACATGATAACGTAGCTCTGATCTGCAGCAATCCTTTTTATTAAGTATGTTTATTATTTAAGCTTCTTTATTCAACACTTGTCTGATCCATCACTCTCCATGTCCTCGCAAGAGTCCGTCTCGTCGCATGCGTTTAATGAAGTCCAAAATCAAGTTTTCCAATTAGTAGAAATAAATGTAACGTTACACAAAATGAAGTTCAAACCCCGCTCCTCTATATCGGAATATTTCAAAAACTGCGAAATGCACCAAAAGTATAAATAGCCCCGTCTCCTCCCCTTTAATTTCCTTTTCTTCACCTAACCCGTGCCTTCCTTCTTGCCCCCTCAACCCTACCATCCAACAATCAGAGCGATCATTGTTGAACTCCTCTCATTCTCTATCATTTTGTTATTGTTGTTATTGTTTATTATTCCCCATAAAAATCCTTTAAAAAACCCCCAAAAAATATTTGATTTTTTTTTCTTTTTTTTTTACTTTATTTTTCCTTTTGCTCTTTTCTATTTTTAGGACCTCTGCAGATACTTAACGACGACCATTTGCGCTAAGTGTTCTTACCTTTCCCCCATCACATCCTACCCTCTCTCAACCCTCTCTCAACCTTGACATTCCTCCACTCTTCTTTATTTAGTTGTTTCTTCCAAAATGTTCCTTTCTCTGTAACACAGAGCAGCTTTGTGTTACTCTTTGTGTTCTTTATGCTTTTGCTTGGTGTTCCCATTGCCATGCTTCATGTTGTTTCCCAAAGGGAAATGACCAAGATGCTGATGGATGGTTACTATGAGGGCGATGATGGGCCGGGTCTCATTGCTTCTCCTTATCCTTATTGGCGGAGCCAATTCTTTGTTTTACCTGGCGGAACGCTGGGATTTCTTTATCCGCTGGTTGTTGTTGGATCCCCTTTACCTTTATGATCGTCATCTCTGGGTAGTCATGTCCAAGCACCTCATCCTTTCGGTAATGCTGAGGGATGAGGTGAAGGTTGATTACTGGGTGAATGAGTATAAAGGATGGGACCATGCGGAGGATTTGGATGAGGATCCCTTTGTGATGACCTGGCGAAGCCGGTTGTATTGGTTTTGGGATAGAACGGTGACGCTGTTGTTTTTGCGTCCTCTGTTTTCCGTATCCCCTGACCACGCCTTCTACTTTGCTAAAATGATTTTGTTTTCTTTTGAACATCAACAGGAAGACGATGTCCCTCAAGTCGTTCAACCAAGACCTCCGCACCAAGACCACCAAGACCCCTCCATCACCACCTAGGCCAAGATGGAGGGAAGAGGAATCGCTTGGGAGCCTCCTCCACTCCTCGCGTGTATACTAACAATTTCTTATGCCTTCAACACAGGATTTGGACGCGGCAAGACGTCAGAAGGAGGACCCAGGAATGAGGGAGCCTGGAATGATGGAGCTCAGGAACACTGATCGAGAATGATGGAGCACCACTGGACAGGGTCAAGGAATGATGGAGCACCACTGGAACATGGGTCAAGGAATGATGGAGCACTACGGGAACACGGCCAAGGAATGATGGAGCACGGAAGATGGAGCAATGGAACTCTGAGAACGGAATGATGGAGCATGGAGCTCTGAGCACGTAATGATGGGAGCAATGGAACCCTGGTGACGGAATGACGGATCACTGGAACGGAATGACGAATCCGGATATGATGGAACTCTGGACGGATGAACAGGAGGAAATGATGGAGCATGTCGACGGATGGATGTCGACATTGGACCTCTCATCGAGCCTTTTCCAACCTTGCCGCTGCTGGACTCTGGACATCTGGACTTGAACTCGACGAAAACCCTAGGAATGATGGACTCTCACCCCTCCCGCCCCACTTTGACATTCCCTCTCCTAGCCGCCTTACCCCTGTTTGCACTCCTCCTCGTCATATCTCCTTCAGCCCTCCCTCCCCTAACCCTTCATTTCCCGTCCGGCCGCCAGTTCCTCCTCCTCCTCCAACCCCTTCTACATCCTCCCATCACTCCTCACATCTCTGTCCGCTCTCCTCTCACTTCCGTAGATAAACCTGTAATGCGTAACCTCCTTGCCGACTTCCTTGCTGACGATGATGACGGTTAGATTGGTTATGAACGCATGTCGTACTTTTTCACTCAACGCTTGTATCTTGTAGTAAGTAGTTTAGTAACCCCCCCGTTCTTTTCGCTATACCTTTTTCTCTCTCTATAATATAATAGGTGGTCTCCTACGAGGATTCCCCACCCCAGCGCATCTTGCAAGTTTCTTTGTCCAGCTTAAAAAAATACGTAAAATTGTTTTTTGGTCCCATACCTATGTCTAGTTCACAGCGTGTTCATCCATCCAGTCCTGTCATGGTGACCCTCCGTCCCGTCCATTCAACTTAAAGTATCGTCCACTTTTGAGCGTTAACTCAGGCTACTTTCATCCAATCCTTTCTTCGTGTTTTGCAGTGCGTCCTAAGGATAGACAGGATTGATCAGTGGGTGGTTTAAGATGACTGGAGGAGTAAGGGTTCGCTGGATGTGTGAGCAAGATTTGACGAAGGAGGGTGTCGTTCAAGTTGGCAAGAGGACTGTGGATACGTAAGCAGTTGGGCCGAAGAACATAATCGCCGTCGTCGTTTTCGTCGTTTTGAAATCTTCTTTATCGTTGAAACGCGGACGAGCTTAATTGCAGAAAGATAATTGCACGAAAGCTCGGTGAAGCTTTGATGATAACGAGAAATGCATGTTGGAAGGATTTGACGGTGGGTGGGTATTGAGCTGTGGGATGGAGGACGAATTTAGTGGGGTGATAGCCTTTTTTGTTAAGTGCTGGATATGGTTTGGTGCGATGTTAAGTGACGGTGGATGGCTTTTTTTATTCATGCGATGGTTTTCTATTGGTTTTATGTGAGAAGATGAGGGTTGTAATTGGAGAATGCGACCATGGGGTTGTAATTGTTGTGGACTGCTTGTCTTATATATGGACTGATTTTAAAGGTGTAGTGTTGAAGGGACTTAAAGTAACGCTGGAGGAGCCTTTCTTGAGGGGGTGAGCGAGTTTGGTGCCGTTATTTGAATGATGGAGTGGGAGGGTAGGAGAATGGCGATTCTGGTTTGGTGTTGCTGTTGTAATGTCTTTGGAGACTGGAGGAAGGTCGATGTGAACTGTGACGGCGATGCGGTTGTCTTATGCGCGTGTGTGTGTGCGTAGATTTGGGGGTTGTTGGGAGAGTGCGAAGGATGTTTGTTGTGGACGGCTTTTATAGGCGTTTGTGTTGAAGGAATCTGAAATAACCTGGAAGCTAAGGAGATGACTTTTTGTGGGCTTGAACGAGTTTTTGATGGCGTTGCTTGAGTGATGGAGTGAGGGTAGGAGGACGGCGATTTTCGTGTGATTTTGTGTGGTTGGAATTTAAAGATTGAAGGAGGGTCGAGGGGAAACTATTACGGCGCCGCGACTGTCTTATGCGCGTTTTTGTGTGAGAAGATTTGGGGCTTGTTGGTATAGCGGGAATTGGGTAATATGTCTGTTATTGTTTGACGGTGACGAGTTTTCAGCTAAGGCGTCATGGTGCTTGGGGTTGGGTATTTATTTCGTGTTTTACTTCTTCTTTCTCATGTTTGGCAACCCAAAGCCGAGCGTGCAGTGAAATTCAAGAAAGTTATGTGCGTTTGTGGAGGTCATCCCTTGATGCTTTATAGTTGGTCTTTCTACAATAAAAAAGGGGTTAAAATTAATAATTAAAGTGCATGTCTTCCATAGAGCCATTACCCGTGGCCCTCTCTTGGATTGGCTGTACTTCCGAACGTCCAGGGATCGCGTGTTGCTCGTTGTCTGCGGGGGTGAAATGGCCCATACAAGACTTTGTGGTACCGTCTTTTTGAAAATTCGAATCGACCATCATGGTGTGTGTCGCCGCTGGAGACCGTCCTTAGCCTATCCAATCCCATCCATCCCATCGCATCAGGCATCGCTACCAACACCGGCGTCATACACGGAGAAAGCTATGAATGTGGAGATCAGGACGGATGTTGAGGATGGGAGGGAACCTATGCTGGAATTGAACAGTGGAAGGATGAAGGATTGATAAGAGCAAGTTTGGCAAGTTGAGGCAATGGCGTGCAGGCGATCTCTGAGCAGGGAGAGTGTTTCTGCGAGATGGACACGGCAGAGTGCGTTCGAACGATGACAGGGATGCTACTTTTGAAACTCTAGCTGGTTCTGTATCGGCGGTCAGGACTAATGATAGAAATGGACACAATGAGATAATACGGACGACTGGAACGTCTGCTACGTTTGATGGCGATGCAATGCGATGCGATGCGATGGGAGACGGCTTCGAATCCTCCCCCTCTCTCTCCACTCGCTCGTAACTCTTTGCAACTGGAATTTCGTTTCTAACAAATGGGATCCCCCATTCTCGTCTTTAATAGACTGTGAAGAGGCGTAACAACGGACGCTCCAAGCACGGCCGTGGCCACACCAAGGCCGTCCGCTGCTCCAACTGCTCCCGCTGCGTCCCAAGGACAAGGCTATCAAGAGGTTCCTCATCAGGAACATGGTCGAGTCGGCTGCCATCCGTGATATCACTGAGGCTTCCGTCTTTGAGGGTAAGCTTACTTGATTTCCCTTGTTCAATTATCGGGGGGTCTGACCGCTTTTTGTTTTTTATTATCACTGGTAGAGTACGCCCTCCCCAAGCTTTACATCAAGACCCTCTACTGCGTGTCTTGCGCTATCCACTCCCACGTCGTTCGTGTCCGTTCCCGTGAGGGCAGGAGGGACCGTACCCCTCCCCAGCGCTTCAGGGGTGGCTTCAACAAGGACGGAAAGAAGCCCGCCGCCGCTGCTGCCGGTGCTGCTGCCACCAAGGCATAAATTTAATCACACGATTTGACGGGCATGAATGGAATGGGAGAAAGTCTGGAGTTGACCTTTCGATAAAGTTATTCTCGAGAAGGGATTGATGGAATTGGAGGAACAGCTAGCATGTGATTTTTCAGGCACCCCGACTTCGGCCCTTTTGTTTGTGCATGTTAATGTGTGAGAGAGTTTATGGCTTTTGTGGTTCCGTTTCTTCTTTTTGTTCTTTTGGGTGGACTGATGGGGATGTGTATTTGTCTCTGGAGGTTTCTTCACGGTTCTTCTCTGGATGAAAGGAGTGTTGGTGGGGAGCTGTGATCCTGCAGTACCTTTCAAGGCTTTTTCTTTGTCCACGCACAATAAATATCTTAAAGTGTATTTGAGTGAGTTTTTTCGTGATGGCGGTGCGTTGATGTTGTGTGGAGTTGGCCTGGACGCGATATCGTACTGAATGCGACAGTTGCGTCGATGCAGAGCAAGGGTGATGGGGACACGTGCGTGACGCTATTTTGATCGACGGCAGTGCTTTGCGGTGCTAATTCAACACCTCTAAACTTTATTCTTTTTTTTTCTTCTTTTCTTAACTCGTTACTCTACACAACTTTCTTGCACATCCTCTCATCAAACACACTCACACACTCGTCTTGACGGTGTAGCGATGACCGTCATCCATAAACATGCTGCTGGGTTAATCTCAACTGATGTCGCTCCTGTCAAAAACGATTCGGAAGTGCCAAAGGTGGTGCCAAAGGACATTAATGGCACCGAGCCAGAAGCATCGATTAAAAAGCAGGAAGAGTTCCGTAACTACACAGACAGCGCTGAACAGGTATGTTTCCCTCACCATCATCACCTCCTCCATCGAGTCCTCAACTGATCAACATATGACAAACATTGACAACGCCACAACCACCCCAGGCACGAGTCTCCCACTTTTACGCCCTCCAACACCTCCACCAAACCTACTCCAACGTCCTCACCTTTGAATCCCGTCATCTCACCTTCACCAAGTTCCGTATGGGATGCTGGGACGCTCTGGAATACCTTGATCGTGTTGTGGACGACAGCGATCCCGATACATCGCTTACGCAGATCCAACATGCAGTGCAATCGGCTGAGGCGGCGAGACGGAAATACCCGGAATGGGATTGGTTGCATCTTGTGACGCTTATACATGATTTGGGGAAGATTCTGGCGGTGACGGATAAAGAGAGAGGGATGGTGGGGGATGAACAGTGGGCGGTTGTAGGTGATACCTTTCCGTGAGTGCTTTCTTTTTTTTTTTGTTATCGTCAACGTTGTTTGTGATCATCATGCGTGACTTTAATCGATTTCTTTGCGGACTGACCTACCCATCTTGGCGCGTATTTCCTTTTGCTTATAATTTAACAAGGGTCGGATGCCGGTTCGATGAATCCAACATTTTCCATTCGGCCTTTGACAAGAACCCAGACTCACGCCACCCATCTATTCGACCCGTCTCGGTATCTACAAACCAATGCGGTATCGATAACCTCAAAATGTCCTGGGGTCACGACGAGTAAGCCATCGCCGCCCCCGTTTTCCCGTCAATGACATTCTAACCTCGTCCCTGCCAGATACCTCTACCAAGTTCTCATCCACAATAACGCTCGTATCCCCGCACAAGGTCTTTCCATGATCCGCTATCACTCCTTCTACGCGTGGCATACCGCCTCAGGGTACAGGTTTTTTTGTAATGATGAGCCTAGGACCCCTGGACCGTACCCTCGAAGTGAGGATGTGGGGGATACAGAGAAACTCAAGTGGGTGAAACTGTTTAATGAGTTTGATTTGTATTCAAAGGCGGATGGGGTTTATGATGTTAAGGAGGTGAAGGAGTATTATTTGGGGTTGATGAAAAAGTATTTACCAGAGGTGTTGGAGTGGTGAGATTTGGTGGTGGCGTTATGGGAGGTTACGGTAATCTAATTATAATGGACTATGTTAATTATTCGTGTTTCGCTTTAAAATCGTCGTAGTTGCAATGGTGAAGCTATTATGTTTTATTAAATATACTAATATATCAATCACTTAAAACACATCGCGTCCAAAGCAGATTTGTTTCTAGCAAAGGAGATGACGATAACATGCATCAGAGCTTACTTTGAACTTTATGTGCTGACAAAGATCGACGCGTCAATCTTCAAGTGTAAAATCCAATGTTTTCTTACGTCTAGAGGGCTCACAGATGGAGCCTGCAGCTGCACGATCGTCTCCGAAATGGCTTAGCAGCACGATCCGCGACGCAAGATGCCTTACTGTGCTTCTACGTCCAGTATCCACATATACCATTTTCTTGAGTATCGCTCTCATAGCCATAAAATACATGTTGAGCTACTTTGTGGTTGATCAGAACGACGGAAAACCGTTCGCTGATGACACTAAAGTCTTTGGATTATTCGTCATCTTGGATGCCATGTAAGGAAATAAACCAGCCCTTCATCCCTTTTTAAATGCTGTGTAGGCCTTTGATCGCTTGTTTCTACTCCAAAAGGACATTTTGGTTTAACCCACATGTCGATTACTTGATTCTTTACACCCCGATACTAGTGGCTGGGCCGTTGATATGGAGGTTTACGATAATGTCGTTCACAGAGGCACTATACCTGTTGTTCATTGCTCTTTCGTTAATGCCGACTTTATTCACCCCTCTTATGTTTTGGGACAAGAATATGAGCTTTGGCCAGATTATGAAGTTATCTGTATCTCAGAGTATAGTATTCTGGATTCTCATGGTCTTTACTTCGTAAGTTATAACTTTTCAATGTCTCGATTAATGCTGTAATTACATAGATCCATCCATCTGCTTTTTTTTCACTCTCGCGAATGAACTACGGATCAGGGACCATCGTAGACTTATTCTCATCAGTTTGCCTTTTCGGTGTTGTGTGAGTTGGCCGGCTTCTTCCCCCTCCCCTCTCTTGTCATGGGTTTCACGCTATTCGCTGACGATGTTAGGATTTAGGTTCCCCATCCTTAGAACCGTCGCGACGCAAGGAGCACGTCGAGGATTAAAATTGTATGACATGGAAGAACCCACAAACGTTCAAGAATACACCGAATTGAAAAGAACAATCGTAAGTTGATTCCTTCTTTTTACAAAAGCAAAGGCACTGAAATGAGTTTTATTAGTTCAGATATATAGTCTGGTAACTCCCAATTATCTTAGCCTCTCGCCCCTTCTTACCCAAACCTTATACCCCTAGCCTCGATATATTCTGGAACGCACTAAGTCATCTCCTCCTCACCGAAATTCGCGACAACGCAACCTTTTCGATCTCTGTCGTCTGCTCACATATTGTTACCATCTTAACGCGCGTACTGTCTGTAGCTGCTTTCAGGAGGTTGCAGAGGGAACGTATGGGGAAGACTGCACCGATACTGAGTCGGGCTTATGATCATATTCAGACGGATATCACGATAAAGAGCGCTGGTCGACCGAGTGTGGTGAAGACTCTAAATGTGGAATCGAAGGAGGACAGTATCCCGAACTACATGAATAGGAAAGTCGCCGGTCGAAATAGTTTGGCAAAGAGTTACCACGTTACTTTGAAAGATGAAAGTTTACCAGGATATGGCAATCCGTCTTCAAGCCCGAACACACCAGACAATCAAAATGCAGTTCCGATTTTCGACAAGGAAGAAGATATCTCTATAGACTTTTCCCCAACTTCTTCTCTACCCGACTTCACACCCATGTCCGACGAAACCCGCTTTGCCTTCACCAACCTCGCCCAACAATTCGGAGAATACTGTTCCCGCATATCCAGCTTCCTCATCACCCTCTTCCTCACCTCCCTCCCCCCCAATCCACATGGACGCATTGTCGAGATCCCCTACGGTTCAAACGCACGTCATTCGTGGTATCATCACCATGACTGTGAGTTTTTTCATTGATGCTGTTGTGTTGTGGGTGGAACGGCGAGTGGATGAAGATGGATTGAGGGAGGCTGTGGAAGAGTTTAGGATGGCGAGGGTGTCGTGGTTGGTGTATTTGGGAGATGGTGATGCATGTTTTGGGAGTGTGTGGCGCTTTTGTTATGGCCATGCCTGGGGTTTTGCAGAATGGGGATGGGTGTTTTAAAGGTGGGAGAAAGGGTTGGGGATGAAGATATTGTATTCTAATGTGTATAGTTGGATTACCTCATATGTGCATATATAATTAAGGTGAAGTCACATAGTTCTGGCACAGTGTCGCAACAACTTTGCTTTTGACTGCAAACACGTTGAACGCAGAGTCTATATAGAGAAAAAGGTATCGTTGGAGTCTCGAGAAACTCAAAATGGTGGTAACTCAGGGTCGAAGCTGCCAAATGTCGCGCTTCCAAAGCCATGCATCAGTAGCTTTTTCCGAGTTTGATGCCATGCAATCCATCGCTGCTTCTTTTTTCTTCCATTGACAGAAAAGTGTTTCGACGGCGTTCCTTTCTCTTTCCCTTCCATTCCATTCAAGTCGAAAAGTTCAAGTTGCCTAAAATGTTTGAAATGTCATTGGTGAGAATTTTTAAACTGCGAAAGTGCTGGAAAAATCACGAAAAAATAAAGTGGGTTTTCGTTTCCTGCAGCGTTTCTCATATAAAAGGGCGAGAAGAAAAAGAGCATTCCTTCTCCATCCCATCTGCACAGGCTAAAAACACCTTCACCTCCAAAGAAGAGAAATAACCAAAACCCACTCAACAGCTACTACAACCACCATGACGCTCTTTGCACGAGACCCCTTCTTCAACGACTTTTTCCAACGCGACCCATTCTTCCAAGACTTTGATCACTACCTCAACACCAGAATCTCTTCCGCCTTTCAAGATGTAAACCGCGCCTTGGAGCATGGAAACACCGAGCACCCCGCTCCAGATGCAAGCCGACAAGACATTGCTCATAGGCCCACCAACAGGCATTGGTTGAATCCCCTTGCACGCGGTGTACGTCTGGATGTCTCTGAGAATGACAAATCATATGTTATTCACGCTGACGTCCCTGGCATCAAAAAGGTAAACCTCTTTTCCCCTTTGAATCACTTCACGCTTTTTTCACGTGTACTGATGCATTGCGCAGGAAGAGCTTTCCATCACTCTCAAGGACGATATTCTGACTATCAGCGGTGAGCGCAAGACCGACAACGAAATAAAAGATGACAGACGTCACGTTGTGGAACGAAGTTACGGCAAGTTTAGCAGATCCATTCAGCTTCCTCAGAACGCCAACGCAGATAGCGTTGCTGCTCGCCTTCAGGATGGTGTGCTTGAGCTTTCTGTTGCGAAACGTGAAACTCCTGCTGTTGAGGCGCCGAGGCAGATAACCATTGCATGAGTGGATGTGATGCAGTGATAAAGTTTGTTCGTTGAAAGTGTAAATTTGTATACCGCTCTTTGCAAGATAACTCAGTTGTTTCTAAAGAATAAAAGAAATTAGTTGTATAACCAACCTTGCATTCGTTCGTAAGAGTTTTAAGATTATAGATTTTTGTAGAAAGTCGAGCTGAATTCAACGGTGGATCCTCAGGTCGACAAAGGATTATAGTCGTAATGAACATCAGTCATCCAGTCATCTGTGCAGGGCAGCAAAAATAGCGACACACGTAAAAAAAAGAATAGTTTATTACGCAAATGAGGTCTAACAACAAACACCATGAACTGTAGGGTACGAGCAACTGAACCAGAGCGTTAACTGGCAGGAGCCGGGTTATAAGGAATAGCATTACTTAAAGTAAAGTTGATAAAGTAAAGCATCGCATTCCAAATCTCATCACCTGTCGCAATAATCTGACTAGCAGGTAACTGGAAACCATAAGATCCCGTGTCCCTAAGCTCAATAGTGTAGCCCGTCATGGAAGCTTTGGTCGTCATCCAGTCATCCGTGGCGCCTGCTGCGGGATAGAGCGAGGCGCCCGTTTGGCTGGTGTAGGTCTTGCCGGAAATAGCTCTAATGGCAGTGGACATGCCGTCACCGAGTTTTTTGAGAATGGCTTCGTTCTTGGAGAGGGTGGATGTCCAGCCCCAGCTGCGGAGGACGAGCTGGAGTAAGAGTGGAAGTCGATACCGGCTGTGAATTCATTTAAGTTTCTGTGTTTCTTATATGAAAAAAATAAAATGAACGCACCTAAACGGTTGGGGAAGCTCAAAATGTAGTTGGAAACACTCTTGGTCTCGGGTTCAGAAAATGGCGCCGTTCCCTTGTAAGTGTCAGAACTGGGAGTGGAGCTTGCGCCAGCGGCACCCCAGTGCTCGTCCCAGTTACGGTTAAGGTCAACTCCATAGGTACCCCCACTGTTCAAACGACGGTTCTTGCGCCACTGTGTCAATATTCAAAGTTTAGCTGATTGGCAACCCATAGAAAAAAAAAGTCAATCATTCTATACCAAGCGGTTAGTTGTAAATGTGTAAACGTAACCATCGGGATTCTGCATCGGGGTGATGACGAATTGAACCTTCTGAAGGTATGATTTGACGACGGGGTCGGAATCAGCAAGAGTGAGGAGCTTGTAAGCTTGGTATAGGGCAGTAGCTGGACCAATCCATTCGCGAGCGTGTTGGCCAGAGTTCCACCATATCATCTTTTTGTTGGTGTTGGGAACGGAAGAGTCGGAGATGATGATGGAGGGGATGTTTCTGCCCTGGTAGGATGTGCCGATGGACGCCGTGTAGGTGACGTACTGCGGGTAAGTGGTGGCCCAGGCTGTGACGTTTGACCAGAATCAGTACCATATTAAGAGAATATCAAGATAAAAAATGAAAGTAGAGAAAGAAAGGTTATTGTTTTTACATTGGAGTTTGGCAACGATCTGGTCGTATGTTGCGTAGGTGTTGAAAAATGGGTCGACTGCAAGAGTGTCGACGGCGAGAGCGTTAGCAGAGGTCAAGGCAGCAGCATTTTCAGAAGCCTTCTCAACAACCGTTGCATAAACGTCGGCGATTTTAAGGGTACAGCTGAGTGCTTTCAAGAGAGCACTAGCCTCTGCCTTGCTTTGAGTGCGAACATCAGCAACGGATGCAGCTTGAATGCGGTGAGTCCAGACCTAATATGACTTGATGTCAGTTCCATGCATGCTATTTTCCAAATCGAAATATACTCACATCAAGGTCTAGCTTGTACAAAACATCAGCATCAGCCTGACTACGAATCTTGCATGCGTAGAGGCTGTTGACACCCTGGAGTGCAGGAAGAGCTTGAACGGATTGAAGGAGCCCGCAAGTCGAGACGACAGCAGCAAGCAAGGCCTTGACGAGCATTATGAGGTATTTGAGCGGTGATGGACCCACTGTCTAAACCGTCTTCTCCACCCTATTTATATCTCCAGCTCTTTGAGAGCTCATCCCCACCTGCTCTTTCCTTTCATGGCATAAGGAGCAGACTCCTTTTAGCAATAATAACTCGTTCCATCCAAAATCTTTTCCTTCCCCACAAACAGCCGATAAAATTGAAATCAACGGAAAGAATCGCGGGTGGTGGTGCACTGGTGGGTTCTGATAATGGATGGATGCCGATGAAGGATGCTTCCTCCACAGATCATCCACTGATGACGGTGTGGGTCCACGCGTTACTCGGAAAGGAAGGAAATCTGGCAGTGTGGTGGTACGAGAGCTGGTATACCATAAATGGATATCCATCCTCTGCACGCGTCTTGCCCAGGACAGGAAGACGGGCGTGTTCTGAGTATGTATGACAGGCACTTGTCTTGCATGCATCCAGCATGCCTTCTGCTGGCTGATGGAAAAGCATGTTGTCAACGTGGAGGGAAATTAAGATGCTGCTCTTTATTATTTAGTATAAATTGCAGTTATTTACATCCAGGTATCCCAGCTGTCTACCATCGCATCCTCTACATCAACGCCTCTCATCCTTTTCATTCTCGCAAC
Source organism: Chytridium lagenaria (assembly GCA_025449115.1). Lineage (NCBI taxonomy): Eukaryota > Fungi > Chytridiomycota > Chytridiomycetes > Chytridiales > Chytridiaceae > Chytridium > Chytridium lagenaria. The sequence goes on from JAHLKC010000205.1 coordinate 28,058, forward strand.
CCCAAAACCACTTGTCCTCGTCTTCCTTTCACCCTTTGATCGAGAGTCCCACACACAACACGGACACCCAACAGTTCTTGTCCTCGCCATAACCCTCCACTTATCCCTTTCCACCCTCTTCCTGGCATCCTCCTCAGAAGCATACACATTCTTCACCATCCGTTTCCACAAATCTCTGTGTCGAACTTCCCTATCCATCTCGCGAATCCTTAAATCTCATCATCAGAAAGCGATCCCCAGTGCGGTTCTCCCCAAGACCGAATTGGCAGAGAAGACGACGGAGCGTGGACGAGTAATGATGATCACTGATGGGGACGCCGCAATCACTTCAAATGCTCACAGCTCTGTAAAGGTGAAGAATTGTCCGTCTTTAGTTAAATGGGTTTTGGAAGTTCGAAAGCCGTAAAACGGTGTATTTAGAGAACTCTTGATCTCTTGCATCCTCTTTTCACGTCTCGCCAAATCCTGCAAGGGGTTCTTGAAACAGTGGGTTGTGTACATGGTTTTTGAAGCTCGTGTAGATAGTTGTTAAACAGAATCTACGAATATCTAATATCTCGCGTGCTCTGTGGCCTTGTATGATAAGGACTTGAAATCTTGGGTGGAGATGGTGGGGTCGCTGGTTAAAAAAGTCGTGGGAGGAGATTTCTTCAGGGCGTTGAAGTCTTCTAACGGTTTTGTTTGTAGCGACAAGTTGGCCGTTGAAGGCGTCGCAGCGAAGTTTTCCTTTCCCGTCTCATGGATGTAAAGTATGTTGTGCTGAAGTGAGGTATTTATGGCAGGCCATCTTTTTGTTAGAATTTCTGCACGGTTGTAGTACGGCACAGTTGCAACGGCGTGGTATAAACCAGATCCCGTGTTTTGGATTTGTTGATCAGTAAATTATATCTCACTCGCGTATGGAAGGGCACCACTAGTGGAACGGCGACGTCGAACGGATGTTGCAACGAAGAGGAAGTCGACGTGAGTAATACGCGTATTATACCCACGAACTTATAATTTAAGAAACAAAACATCGATAATATTAAGCTCTTATTTTTGTTTCAACCAGTACATTCTCTGCATTATGCATCTAGATACTCTGCCAGCACATCTCAACACCAACACCTTTCAACCCTCTTAGCTTTGCGACCACAAACCCATTTTTCTGGCGCGGCCCCCTTTCCCGCCTACAGCACGATCGCGTACACCCAACTTCTATCTTCCTCGCCATAACCCTCCACTTATCCTTTCAACCCTCTTCCTAGCATCCTCCTCAGAACTGTACAAATTCTTCACCGACCAACCCCAAAAGCCTACTCGATGAAAATCCGTCTCTCCCTTACTCATCTCGCGAATCCGCATGATTTCGTCATCAGAGAGTGATCCCCAGTCTCGGTTCTCCCCAAAGCCAAGATTATTGAGAAGACGGCGGAGCGTGGGCGCATGGTAATCGCCTCTGATCGGGACGCCACAATCAACGTCTACGTGCTCACGGTTTTGCAGTAAAGGTGAAGCCATCGTCCGTCTTTTAGATTGATGAGGCTTTGGAAGGCCCGAAAGCCTTAAAAAGGGTGTAATCCAGAGCATTTTTGATCTCTTGCATCCTCTTTTCGCGTCTTCCAATTTCCCCCAAGTACTTTGTCGAAGAGGAGGAGAACAGGTCGCATGTACTAGAGGCCGTTTGACTTTGGAGGTCGTGTAGGTAGTTGTTTAAACAATATTTGCGAACATTTATAATCTGACGTGCTTCTTGTCCTTGGAGAAAGAGGGATTTAAAAGCGGGTACGGAGATGGTGGGATCGTTCGTGAGAAACAGTTGTGGGAGGAGATTCTCTTCAGGGCGTTGAAGTCTCTAACGGTTTTGTTTGTGGCGACAAGTTGGCCGTTGAAGGCGTCGCAGCGAACCTTTCCTTCACGTCTCATGGTGTAAGTATGCGTTGTGCTGGTGAGGGAAATGACAGCATCCGTCTTTTTTGTCAGCTTTTGTGTTATTGACGGCAAAGTTTTTGGTTCAGCACAGTTGGCGCAAGCATATTAGTGCCACCGTTTCGCATTTGCTGGCACGACATTTTCAAAGATTAACCCGTTAACCAAAGAGCGTTAAAAGTTAAAAGCGTGAACGAAAAAAGGTCATTGGGAACGCTTTCCTGTAAATTCAAAGAGTATAAATTTGATGGGTAAAACCAAAGATTTCAATATTTTATTACGCGGACAATATTCCATACAGTTAGATTCACCTCAAAACAATTCATGTCAGTTCCTGTAAGTAAAAGTGCAGCAAAATCCAAATCACACTAAACCGACTAAACTCCAAACATATGTCCGCCAACTCCAACCAAGATTAATACCAATGCCAATTAATCATTTAAGGCCTCTGAAGGGCATCTCCATCATCGCCCATCACCATATCCATATCCAGTCGAGGAGGTATCTTCACCCCCTCCTTCAACTTATAATTCTCGTCAAGCATCCCGCCTCCAAGTCTATCCCAAACCAAAAACGGGAGTGGTCGTCGCGTCGTATAGTATCGATGTTTGCTGTTATTCTTGGACTTGTCTTGACTCTCGATGAAGCGTTCGTTGCTCTTGATATTGCGGGTACGGAATTTCGCAAGGTAAATAAAACGAAAAGACGAGAGATTTGAACGTGGAACGGAAAGAAAGGGGATATCGTGGTCAAAAGAGAAAGATAAGGAATTTTAGAAAAAAGTCGCCATAAAGAAAAAAAAATTAAACTGACCAACTCTGTCACAGGCACCCTCGGCACCGTCTCCAAATACAACCTCAACCCACAATCATTACAAATAGTCGCAAACCCCTCCCTCCCATTTCTCCAACAAACCGTTTCCCAAACTCCACAAGTCAAACATCGCTTCACACCGTCTTCCTCTAATCTCGGCTTCTTTGCAACACGTTCATCGTCCTCCACCGGTCCTGTTCTATAAAGCCCACTACACCCCCAAGACTCCAAGCAAACCCTGTTGGACGTATCCTTTGCATACGTATCGTAAGGCTTTTCGATTGGAAGGTTGGAGACAATGGATTGGATACCGAAGCGGTTGATCAATTGGTGGAAACTTCCGGTTGGGTTGGATGGGTCAAAGGGTTGGAGAGATTTGATAGTGACATAGAGCTATGATAAAGATTACAATATTAAAGACAAAAGTTCTAGTTAATTGAAGAACGAGAAAAGTTGGAAAGGTAGCATAATGTGGGAAAATCGCGTACCAGGAATTATCCTCAAAGTACCACAACAAAGGATCCAGGCAGGGTGGCGCGAACAGGGATCGAGTCGTCAAGTTCTTCAAGCGGGATTATCTGTTTGGTTCGGTGAATAATTAGAAAAGTTAAAATAAAAAAAGCGTAAGCGTGATATTACCATTGCAGGCCACCAGATCAGGTTGCTCTTGCGCTTCATAAATTGTGCGGACGACAAAGACGAGTGCCTACGGTACAGAGTACAATAAACAAAACGGAAGACGGTTAAAAAAAATTGTAACCGCGAACAACAAGAAAACGAAAGAAATGAGGGAATGAAAGCCTTGTAAATGACAAAAAAAAAAAAAAAAAGGAGAAAAGAAAAAGTCGATGCATAAGAGAAAAAAGAAAACAAAAGCGAGTACGATAAAAAGCAACTTTATGACAAAAAGAGACACAATAAACCGTCACTCACCCCCTCCTCTAGCCAAGTCTCCTCGTTATTCTCCCACTCTTCCTTAAAAACCTCCTTCAACATCCGACCAACGTTCTCATCCGCCTGAACCAACACGTTCACAGTCTTCCTCAAATCTTCCCCAACCTCATTCATACTCACGTACCCGCCTTCAGGTACCCGGGACACCGCATGATGTGTCGGTACATCTGGGTCAATCGATCCAAGCTCGGGGATGGAACGATCCAGACGAGTCATAATGGAGGCGATAGTTGGGGTAGATGAAGTGGAGAAAGACGGGATAATGGTTGTGGATGAAATGCGACTTCCTGTTTACACAAAAAGTAAGAAAACATTATACGAAAAAACGCTCCCAAAAAAACAATGACTCACCTCTCTTATTCTTCGTCTTCACCGCCAATGTCAACTTCACACCCCCACTCCACAACCCTTTCGGAACCCCTTCATCACTCCTAAACTTTCTCCACCTCATCCCAACATCCACCTTCCCTCCGTCCGCAGCCTCACAAGCCTTCACCACATCCCTCCTCATACTCCATCCCGGAAAATACCTCTCCATAGTCAACCCCGGTTCACACCCTGGTTGAAGCAACCTCAAATTCGACGACCCACCACACCATGCATTAACAGCCCAGATCCCACCGTTAGTAAAACATCGGAGCACCACTTGGTTTAAACGCGGAGAGGGCATGCTTGAGTCATACTCTTGCGGCGGGATGAGGATCGCGGTATTCCAGGAGGGCGGGTCACCGTTAAGAGCGTCGTTGACGAGGACAACGTATCGATGGTGGACTATGCGAAAAATAAACTGAGAAAAAATCGTTGTTGTGGTGAACGAGCTTACAGTCAGGGACAAGATATCCGGGCATCGCATGTGAATCGGGTACCTCCTCCATCATCATAGATACGGTGATTTTTTGGAGACGCCGCAACACACGTTTGACTTTGATACGTTCTCCAATACTGAGGCGCGGGGGCTTTTCGATAGGTGGGAGTGGAGTCATTAAGGTTATATCTTCGTCAACCTTTTTCGGCACTATACATAAAAGTAACGTTAGGTTATCTAATAAAACCATGCATACATGAGTTACCCTGAATGAGAGATGTATATTCTTTCATCTTGGCTGTCAAGGTGCGTCAAAAAAAAAGTCAATGTAGTGGTAAAACTCACGAATCCTCTTTGTATCTTTCCATTCCAATTCTGGTGCTGACTCGCTCCCCGCAAAAACACTTCCCAAGATATGAACAATAGAGTAAACGCTAAATGAGTTTCCAAGTAACCCATGTCTCTGAAATCGCACTTCCTCTACTTCCGTGTAGAAATCAGGAAACCCATCAACCTCTCAACTATTTGTATTATTGTCAGTATATAAGAAATGGGAAGGCTTGCTTACTTTCTACGGGGTGGTACCCGCGTCGTTTACCATCAGGATACCACAAGACGTTGAAGCGACTATCGCCTAAATGCGGGGTCATATTCCCCTACAACACAGAGAGTAGTTAGCATCAGTTATTCAAAGAGAATTTACCCTTGTGATGCATTGCGCTTTTTCGATTTCGCTTATTGAAGGTATTAGTAGAGGAAAAAAGGGATGGACACTCACGGAATGGCATCGTCAAGGATGATTTGTTGCGTTATCATAGGGCGGTCGAGAAGGACTTTAGGGATTGACGGATAGGAATGTTGGTCCAAAAAAGACGATTGCGACGACATGGAGAAAGGTTGATTGAATCTACACAATATCCAGTCAATTAAAGGAAAAGTGAATCACTGCAACGCGAAAACCCCTTTTTTATAGAAATTAAAAGGTATCGTTAAACTACAACCAAAAGCTTACCGACAACCACCGGTTCAACACCCAACTCTCTCGAAATAATATCCATATCCATATTCCTCATTCTAACATTTTCAAACAAAAACCACCTAGGTCTCGTCTCTTTCAACACTCTCACAAACTCAAAGAAGAAGCTACTTTTTCCCCGTCCACAAACCCCAGCTCCTTGTCCCAAGAAACTTAAATCCGTGCAAGGCGATCCCCCAACAACAAGATCGACAATAGGCTCAACATCATCGTCTTTCGTTGCAATGAGGCCGTTAGAAGGTTCGCCACGGAAACGATCGCCAGGTTGAAAGGGTTGTAGAAGATTTAAGGAAGTGAGTTTTTTGGGAAGATCACGGATGGGATGGAATTTGTGATATCGCCAATTTGAACGACGTTACCACCATGAGAAGCGGCATAGGTATCGAGAACGTCGCAGGCGGTAAGGTGAATCTCGCTGCTGAGATAGACTGAAGGAGCGACGCCGAGTCGACGCAGAGCAACATATGCAGCGCCGATACCGTCAAAACAGGGAGAGGACGACGGGTTTAGATCTCCATGAAGGATTTCCTTCAATCTCCCTTTCGATAATCTAAAGATGTTGAATAAAACAGTGTGTTTGAGGCTATTTACCTGGCATGTTTTAACAAAACCATTCGGTTTCAGAACGGATTCAAGATCGATACAATTTATATGAAACGTTGCAGGACAGCTATCGCAGCACAGGAGCTAGGAGGGAATGTAAATCATAAGCATCCCCTAATTTACACACCTCTCCGTGTCTTGCATATCACACAAGTGTCTTCATCTATGTCGTTATCATTGCTGTCATCGTCATCGTACGCGTCATCGACCCGGACACGTGACGCAGCCTGTTTACGGTTAGTTGACAAATGAATTCGAACCGATGGGTATCTCACCAAGGCACGTAGAGCTTTGAGCTTGCATTGAGCTCGACTAGGACAGGATCCTGTCAATGAAATTAGACTTTAACGCCTTTCTAAGCGTCCATTATTACCTTTGCAATGACAGCATTGCCTACCAGGCCGTATGGATAAGTGTAAGAACTCAAAAAAATGCATCTCTGCTCACCAAAATTCATCTGCTTTCGCAACATCCCAGTCGAATCCTCTTTGAGAAAACACGCTCTAAAACGACATTTAAATAGCAACGAAGTGCAAAACGCTCACTTGCAAATCACGTTTCGACAAAGCGGCATTGCTGCTGGAGCCGAGTCATTAAGCTTCGACTCCAAATCTGAGGAATCTTCAGACTCTCTCACTCGTTTCCTTCTATTTTTTAAGATGCCGTCCACTGATTTCATTGTTTCATTCGAACAAATCATGACTTCGCTGCCGTCTGACCGCCCACAGATGTGGCATGACTCAAAAGAGCGATCTGGGGAGTCGAGGAAAGCATCAATGGTCCCAGTGTCAGAGAAATCGGAAGGGGTTAGACGATTCTTCCTGGAGGTGATGTACTTTTCTCTATGATGTTTTTGCGAAATGCATGAGAAGGGGATGAAGGCATCCAAAGACTTACTTTGCGAGCAGTGTTGGCACGATAAGCTGGAGACAAACACATTTAAAATCTGACAAGCTGCGAGTGATGCTTAAAGAAACCTCACCTCGGCCTCACGCAGCGCAACGACGGCGGCATCAAGCTTGCATTCCGTCATGCACTGCTTGAGCTTGAGTTGGCGCACCACTGGATCCATTTATTGTGTTTTTCAATAAAGAAAAGAAAAGGGGACGTCATCACCCTTTTCTTGTTGTGAAACAAGAACCGTGAGTTGACATCTGCGTGATATCGCTCAGAGCAGACTTGCACCCTTCATTCTGTCCATAAGGATTATTCAGATTATCGTCGTGGGGATGATGTTGTTCAAGTGATCTCAGTTTTGGATTCCATGGAGGTGGGGACATTATAACCAGATTCCAGTGAAGTGTCTTTTACTGACGATGCTCTACCCACACACATGATACCTACTACTACCTACCTCCCTCCCTAACCTACCCACCTCCCTCCTAACACTACCCCTCTTAATACCCTGTACCTCCTCCCTCCTCCCTCGCGCTGCATGCACACGATGGCCCCTGTTTGTCCAAATGGTGATATTCGATCCCCGTAGCACAAATTCATTAAATGCTGCTGGCTGGCTGGATGGAAGGGACGGAAGGGAGGGAATTAAAGGAAAGAATTTTGGGTTTTCATTTCATTTTGCTTTTGACGACAACCAAACCTCTTGCGAGTCCGTCATTTGCGATACTCCATCCAACCTGTACAGCCATCATTGCCCAACGTCGTTAAGGTACTACTAGAGAGAGTGCCTTGAAGAATCTATATGCTCAAGAGCACTGCCCAGCTTGGATGTGTGTGTGTGTGTGTGTGTGTGTTTGAGAGGAGCTGTGGATCGCCTGGAAGCAAGCCATCATAAAGACCACTTTTTTTTTCTCCCTTTCTCAATCTGTATTGGAACTTGAGGAGGTAGACAAAAGTAACCTTGACGGCGTAGGATCGAACAATGTCAGGATCATTACTCGAACAGGATCGACTTGAATACTGCTTGACCTTTTTGATGGCAATGGGAGGCTGACTCTATCTTTTCCCACCAATTTGCCAGACATCAACACCAACACCTCTTCCCTCTCATCATCAGCAATGGCCTCTGCCATCCGTAGAAAGCTCGTCATCGTCGGCGACGGTGCTTGTGGAAAGACCTGTCTCTTGATCGTCTTCTCAAGGAACCAGTTCCCTGATGTATGTTGCTGTTCCCAAATTTGATTTTTCCACTTTCAACGATCGTTCGTATATCCGAGCTAACGGTTTCTGTACTCTTCTATGGACCTCAATATCGGACAATAAATGCTCCGTCGAAAATATCGATCGTCTCCGGAATACCCCTAAAATGACCGGATATAACCCTTAAAAAAAAATAACAATTACAACGGAAAAGGTCTACGTCCCCACTGTCTTTGAAAATTACATTGCAGATGTCGAGGTGGACGGCAAGCACGTTGAGCTCGCTCTTTGGGATACCGCCGGTCAAGAAGACTATGACCGTCTCCGTCCCCTCTCCTACCCCGATTCCCACGTTATCCTCATATGCTTTTCTGTCGACAGCCCTGATTCTCTGGACAACGTGATGGAAAAGTGGATTTCCCGAGGTGCTTCACTTTTGCTCAGGGTTGCCGATTCTGTTGGTGGGATGTAAGAAGGATTTGAGGAATGACCCGAGGGTGATTGAGGAGCTTCGTAGAAACAATCAGTCGCCTGTTACTACTCAGCAGGTTTGTTGATTCACCTTCTTTCTCCTTGCTTTTGGTTTTCTTGTTTTTTGTTTTTGTATTAACTCTCGCAAAATTATTCTTTCTTTCTTTCTTTTTTTTTTTTGTTTTAGGGTATGGCCGTTGCTGAAAAGATTGGCGCTTACATGTACCTCGAATGCACTGCGAAACACAACGATGGTGTCCGTGAAGTCTTTGAGCACGCCACCCGTGCTGCCCTCGCATACAAAAGTGGAGGGAAGCGGACCGACAGAGGCAAGCCAAAGTGCCAACTCCTTTAAACAATGGGTTTCCCTTTCGTCAGCCATCTGCACCGATCAATCCCCTCAAACCTCCTCACCCACTTCCACACTCTCCTCAAAACTCTCGTCAATCTCATCTTCTCTGCCCATACCAGAACCATTAAAAAGTGTGTTATTCTTCTGTCAAACATCTATTTCTAGTGTTTTTATTATATTTTTTTTTTCCTTCCATTTTTTGTTTGCTTTCTTTTGATGCAATGTTTGTCTTGGTTTTTATTTTGTCTCTCCATCTCCTCGCCTCTGTTCTTTTTTCTGTCTTTTCGTAGGGAGGTTCGCGCCGGGAGCGTGAGATCTTGCGAAGGAAAGATAATGGAATTTTGAAGAAGAAGTGAGAGGTGTAATGCAGTCAGGTGCTTTTGTTGTCTTTTGCTTTCGGTCATTTACAGCCATTTACAGCCTTTCTGTCCGTTACTGTCCTATGTACCAGATTCTATCTATTTTCGTCCAGTTCTCCTGGTGACTTTAGAGTCTTTGATTACTCTCGCACCAAAATCACAAGCCTATCCAACCTTTAATAGAACCCCACAATCCCGCTCCCTCAGTACTTGCCCTCGACTTGACCGAATAAGACTTCCCAGTTCCCCCCTCATCCACCCTTTCCAATCCACATGAATCAATAAAAAGCTCCCCAAACTTCCACTCATTCGACTGATCCTTCATCCAAAACCTCACCCTCGAAAACTCCTCCTTCTGTATCCGTAATTCCGGCAACTCTATCCGCGTCCAACAATACCGTGGAGGATCCGTCTTGAACCAATGATATAATATCTTTGTAGATGATGATATAAGCTGCGTTGGGGTTTCCTTTTTTTTCTAGGCGTTAAAAACGTATTTGTACACATCTGCTCACCTCATTGTTTTCAATATCGCAGGATTCTACACCACACCCGACTTCAATACGATCAAGATGATGTGATGCGTTGAGTTGGACGCGGAAATAGGGGATGTATTTGCCTGGTGGGACGGAGGGGAGGGTTGCTTGAACGTCGAACCAGCAGACGCTTTTCATGACGGCCATTTTATCCGAAACGCTTTTTATTGGGAGATGAGTCTGTTATGAATGATAATGGGGGTCTACCTGTCTTCAATAGCGTCCTCCAACGACCAAAACATGGGGTTATTTAACCATGCGATTCCCAGTTCCTCTGCTTTCACATAAAGCCTTGCTAAAGAGGTTCTCAGGCATGGGGTTTAAGCGAAATCCTTACATTTGTCTTTATAAACGCTTTTAAGGTGTTCCGCATCATCGCAAGAGGATGGAAGGACTTGCTTTTGTGGGGGGTGAGAGGGATAATGGCATCAAAACTTACCTTTCCAAATCGCCGTGTGAGTAATGTTGTCCAGACGTAGGCTTCATCGATCACGTAGGAGAGGGAGCGACAGGTACATGCGATGCGGAGAATGTCGCTTGGAGGGAGGTATTTGAGAGAGAGGATGAGGATTTCTGTGGGGAGGGTTGTGAGAGTGGGTTGTGCCTCCATGACGGTTTGTATTGTGAGTCGAATTCTTGATCGCAAAAAAATCACTACAACACGGCAATACGATGGAGTATTCTCTTTCAACACCGGTCGACGGTGCATTAACTTATTCATAGATCATTAAGCCGCTTGCTACGCCAATTACCAGCGAAAAAAGAAAAGGAGACTTCAAAGCAAATAAAACAAAACTGATGTGTTTATCGCCTTCTTACATATTTTTTCCTCAAAGGCCCACCATTTACTATGCGCTACTGAGGAGTTCAGACTTTTACCACAACTCACGACCATGATCCCACTGCTCTCAGCTCATCCTCAGACTCCTCCTGATCTTTTGGACTTGCCTTCTTTTGCTGCAGATGCCATGGCAGAGCAATATTGTCAAGCGCTCCTTCAGCGCGAGACGAAACTCCTCTGAAATAGAGAAAGAATCAAACGAGATAACAGGAAAGTTAGCCGAAAAAGCGATGCCTGGAGCGGTCTTTGAGCGGCACCTCTATTTCTCCCCTATTGTCCAGACAATCGGATTGACAACCAACATGCTTCATGAGCTTCTCGCTATGCTAGCGGGGTTCGCTGACCTCGAGAGCGATAGCGGGACATCTTCATACCAGATCCTGCACCACCTTCATCCGCAACCACCCTCATCATCCGTCCCGACTTTCCCTACCTACATTCGTCAGAACGAGCCTCAATAACCGCATATCTCATATTGCATTCCTCTTTACACGCATCAGCTCATTGATGACAACCATTGCACCAGAGTTTGCTGAAGCCGCTTCAAAGGATTCTGTGTCAATTTACTATATGGCGTTTGTGGGTGCTGTGGATATTTATTTGGAAGATTATAAAGCGAGGATTGTGTTGGCGGAACGGAAAGCGTTGACACCGAATGACCCTGATACTAGCGGAGGACGTATTCCGCTTTCCTATCTAATGCAGTCTTTTGGAAAGGTTTGCTTTTTCTCTTTCACCGTCAACTGAAAGGTTTTATAGTATGAACGCATCTTCCACACCTCCTTTCCCTCTTTGACAGCATCTCCTCCGATTCCTCAAAACATCATGGCCTCCGTCTCCTCTCCGAAATCTACACTCGACTCGTCCATTCCGGGTCCTCTGAAGTCCGCGAAATGTGGACGTTTTTGCTTGGTCGATTGAATCAGGTCATGGCGAAGCAGATTGGAACTTGGTGTAGTTTTGGGATACTTGCTGACCCTGGGAAGAGTTTTTCGTGGCGGGACCACCGGAATTGGATCCTTGGTTGGCGGTGGATGATTTTGGGCCGGGGGATGTAGGGAAAGGAGAAAAGAGTGTTGAGAGTGGAAAAGATGGGTTGGATGAACCGATGAAATGGTGAGTGTTTTCTCTTTAAGGTGATTCTGGGTGATGTTGATGATTGTTTTTAGGAGTTGGGAGTTCACTTTGGATAAAAGCTTGATTCCTTGTTTTATGACTGAGGAAACCGTAAAGGATATCCTTTTTATTGGCCAGACTATGCATTCTATTTCCAAATCTGAAAAGTTTAGCTGTAAGTATTGTGTTGTGTTGTTCTGTTTTCTCCTTGTTATTGCTAACGTTCCTTTTTTTCTGTGATGTTTACATAGTCGATATAACCGACAAGATGTCGCGGCGTAACCTTCTCCTCATGGAACCTTTGACAGACATCACTCAATTCAACACTCTCGCGTTAGAGATGGTTTTCAAAAAAATTCGAAAGTCTGTTGCGCAGTCTCTGTGGAATATTGTTGTTGTGGGTGAGAAACTTGAATTATACCTTGCGGTTAGTACAAAAAAAGTGTTTCCTGTATTTTGCTTATAATTTAGGCTTGCAGGAATTACTTTCTTTTGGGTCGCGGCGATTTTTTCTTAAGGCTAATTGAGGAGACGGAAACGTTGAGAACAGAGCGGTTAGCTAGATTGACAAAGTTGACAGAGTTTGGTGAGTACATCGAGCATAAGTTTTTTGGCTTAAATCCTGACTCTCTCCATATATCGTAGACGTTAACCTGATATCACGAGAATCTGCTGAAAGAACTAGTGCTGCAAGTGATGCCATATTTGAGCAGTTCCACTTTAGTAAAATAGGTAAACAATCAAGTTGTGTCAGAGGTTGCATTGCTTACGTATCAATAGCTGTGGATCCGTCCGATCTTTACTCTTTTACCATGGTTTTGGGCGGTCTACCTGTCAGGTTAGAGCTGCAAGCTAAATGGCCCATCACGATGGTCTTAAACGAGGATAATCTGAAAACGTGAGTAACTCATACTAATTTTTTAACGGCATTTATACTGACTTTGATAGATACAACCGTCTTTTCTCATTTCTTATCAACCTTAAGAGCTGTCAGTTGAAGCTTCAGCGTATTTGGACTCTTACAAGCACTTCGGCGCGGTCGACTACTGCGACCAGGGCTACTGAGGCGCTTGGGACGTCGCAGAGACCACGACAGAGACAAAATCGAACGGCAGCAGGTGGTGGACACGGACAGATATTGCCGAGGGATGTGTGGAGATGTCGACTTGATATGTTATTTTTCGTGATTGTCTTTGGTCTTATGTGCAGGTGAGCCAGGATCTTTACGTTTGCTATTTCATTTTAATATTGATAGAAGCTCTGTTATTAATTTTATCTAATAGCTTGACGTCATTGCCGCGCAATATCACCGCATGTTAGAACGTGCATCCCTCGGTTCTCATCAACCCAGCAAGAACGACTCGGCAGTGAATAACCCATCAGTCGAAGAGCATTCTCAGCCGCAATCCGCCGAAACCAGTAACATGGACGATGACGCGATTTTGACGTACACACCCGCGACTTTGAGCAGGTCATCACCGCCCACACTGACATGCTCGATGCATGCCTTAAAGGCTGTTTCCTTGAAGCCCCTGACGCCGCGTCGGATTCCGCAAAGACAGAACCTGAAAAGACGGTTGACGTTGTTGGAGGACTTGTTGGGGATGGGTTGTCTGCACCTCCGCAACAACGCGTCAAGGGGCTGAGGGTTGTAGAGAAAACGTTGAGGGATATTTTGAATGGGTGGAGAAGTTTTGTGGCAGTGTTGAGAGGATGGTTGCGGCGATGCAGAGGGAGGAGAATGGGGAGGGGTTGGCGAAACGGGTGATGGTGTTTGACGGGAGTAAAGCGGTGGGTGGGAAGCTTGAAGGAGTGAATGAGATTTTGAAAGAAATAAGAAACAGATAAGGTATTTTATGATGATTCTGCAAATTTTTTTAACTTGATTTTTTTGTAAAGGAATTCACGAATAATGTGGCCTTTCTTTTCCGGAGTTTAAAAGTCGATCAGAGAAGCGCCTCGGCGAAGTTTGCCTCCAATTTTGATTGAACATCTGGACGCGCTGTTGTTAAGGCTAGACCATAATGCGTTTTATTCAAAGAATGCTGGTATTGTTTCGACAGGCGCTGTGCATGTTGACGCCAGGTTGATGCGTGCAGCGGAAACAGCTGCGCGATGAGGGAGATTTCATACAATAATGCACTGCTATCTAAAAGAAGAAATTCAAAATAGCGGCTCTTTTCATATCGTAACTCGTCCTTTTTTACTTGTTATGCAACAGAGAATTTGGGGTGTGGCTGTATTTTCATCGGAAGCGGGTAGCTAGGGATAAAACAAATAGGAGCACCTAAAAAGAAGACACAAAAGATATTACGAAAAGAGATGCATTTCGGAGATAAAAAATAGATGTGCCTAGACAAAAATACATGGGAGTGAAGTTGGGGAAAGAGTAACGAGCATCATGCAAAAAAGCATACTTGCTCATCAGCTCAGAACCTCCGAGGTCAGATGATGATAGCGGGGGTAAATTAGATTGGGAAGGTACGAGATTCTTTAACAAGCGCAGGTTCCGGATTGCTGAGCGTTGGGGGCGTTGGGGTCCTGGTTAAGGTCAACGCGACCACTTCCGCCTGCACACTGGAGGCGGCACCTGTCCCAGCGCCAGCACGGGATCGCGAGGCCAGAAGGTGCTCCAACGGGATCTTCTTTGCTGTTTATTTATGAGATGATTTAGTGACGAGACCAAATTGAAGGACCTGAAACAAAAAATTAACACGAACCAATCTCGGTGAAGACTTCCATGACGTATTCTCCAGACTTTGCAGAGGCCTCAGCAAAGAGAAGGCCTTCCTCGGTTGCGTAGGCCTGGGCCTCGTCAGTGGGAATCGCCCTGTTTGCGGCAAGGTCAAGCTTGTTTCCGACAAGGGCAATGATGATGTTGGGGTTTGCCTGGCGTTGTAGTTCTTTTACCCATGACTTTGCCTTGTCCAGCGACGCCTACAGCAGCAATGAAAACGAAATTGAAAATGCAAGAGGAGCGTCAGTTTGCTGTAGGTGATAATGTGATTCTTGTAGATTGCAGAAGGGGTTTAAGGTTGGGTATCCCGTTGAAATAGTAGCTTTGTAAGCTTTTCTTGCATCATAAAACCGAATCACAGCTCCATCCAAGACTGTAGGAGAGTAGGCAGTGCAAATAACAACCTCAACAGATGACAGATCAAAAAGGTTAAATACTCAACTGCTTTGGTTATATCATAAGCAACAATGGCCGCCTGTGCATTCCTATAGTACATGGGCGCCAACGAATGGAACCTCTCCTGACCAGCAGTATCCCAGATCTCAAACTTGATAACCTTGTCCTCCAATCTGCACTTTTGTGTAAGGAACGCGGCTCCAATAGTGGGTTCCTTGTTCTCTTGAAACTCATTGTTGACAAAGCGGAGAACCAGCGACGACTTTCCAACAGCGGCCTCACCCAGCAACACTAACTTGACTTGTATGGGCTTGGAGGAGGATGCTGGAGCTCCTCCTGCGGCGGAGGCGGTTGCGGAGGCGACAGCAGCGGGAGTGGCTGAGCTTCCAAGGGAAGATGCAGCTTCGGCGGAAGCACGGGCGCTAGCTCTGGTGGCCATGATTGAGGATGTTCTTATTGATTAGAAGTAGATCGATAAAAGAGCAAGGAATGATGGGTGCAGAGGAATGTGTGGAGACAGGGATGGTCGTGGTTGAGGATGTTTTGCGGAGATGAAGGCCTTTGCGTAAGAGGTGCCGATGCGACGCAAGTTTTTATGTTGCGCAAAGAAACTGGAAAATTACGTATCGTTCAAGGGCCCAAATTTAGAAGAGGCGTCCTGTGGTCGAACAAGGGACGGATGACGGGCGAACGACGAAATGATTCACTCATCACTCGTAAGCGTGCAGAGGGCTCATAGAGTTATCATGGCAAAGGAGGCAGACAGCATCTGTGCGTTGTGTGTTTGTGTTTTGTTTGTGCTTTGGATATTGCATGTGCAATCTGCGCGAGACGAGACATACAGAGTTTGGGAAGGTCAAAAGTGGATACGTCCTTGGTGATGGAAATGAGGATGGGCATGGGCGGAGTGGCTTTGGCAGATGCACATTTCTGTGATGTGGTGGATTATTTAATGGGACTTACGAAAGGTAACAGAGGAAAATAAAGCCACGATCGTGGTCCTAGTATTGGCACCCGATATCTGTGTTTACTTGAGCCGTTGGAATAAAGTATTCGGTCTGGGAGCCGATGCCCTTGTTTCGCCTCTAGAAACCGCATTTGTCGATCACAAAGAAGGTGATCTGGATTCGCTGATGGACAATGACTGACATCGGAAACTCAATCACCCATTGTGGCCGCCGGGAAACTGGCAATGGTAGGCGTGATTTTCGTCGTTGAGCTCTGGGGCTTTGGGACAATCGCTCTACTGCGCTGGTGGAAAGAATTGCATGTTGCGTTGTCCACTTGGGAGACCCTCACTTAATCATCAGTGAAAGGCTATTAGAACAGAAAGCGCGTCGCTGAGACGCAGAAATCTTTGATCAAAGCATTTCGTCAAGGTCGCTAGGTGCTGGTCTATTGGAATAATGTCAAAAGGTGGCCAGTCACCAGGAGGCCTTGTGAAGATTTATGTATCCGTGAACGGGGATAGGGCAGAAGTCATTGAGTTCTCAAGGAATTGCACGCACGAAGAAGTCGTAAACGTTTTACGGGCGGCAGCAGACTTTCCGCCTTTATTTGATGGGTCTAATGGGAAGGCGTCGGGGTTACCTGAGCCGTTGAAGGTGATCATGATACTGAAGAACGCGCAAGGAGATATTGTCCCTATTGGTCCCGACATTCCTCCCAATTCTTCAGAACCTGCCGACCGCTACAAGTTGAACGCAATTGATGGTGAGGACGACTATGGTTTGATTCTATGGAATATTGATTCATCTGGACCTTCTTCAGGAAATCTGGCATCATCGGATTTTGAGCAGAGCTTACAAGAAGTTATTGAGGCGACGGCTGGCGTCAATTTGGACGAAGTGATGGATTTGAAAAAGAACCTTGACCTGCTGAGGAAAAAGCTAGATGTAAGACTTGGTCAAATCTTGAATCAGTATCCTAACTATTTCTGTTATCAACGCCTCGATCTTGACTAGGACTATGAGAAGCTTCAAATTCTTCCAGGTGCAGTAGCACCGAGAATCTTCAAGCGCCCGGCAAAAGGAAGCTCACGTTTTGCGACGCGCTCAAAGTATGTGCTAACCGACGAGACAAAGAACGAATTAAAGCATCCTTCTTTTGATATGTGGGACTGGGATGAAAATGAGATGATTGGATTGATGGAACATATGTTTACAGACTTGGGGCTTATCGACGACTTCAACATCGACCGTCCGACGCTACGAAGATTTATCGGTGCCATTCGCGAGTCATATAACCATAATGTAGGACTGCATCCGAAGTCGCTCGGACGGATTTTCTTTTTATGGTGGTCTTCTACGTTTGAATTAAATCAATAAGAATAACGCCCTTTTTCCCTTTAGCCTTTCCACAACTTCCGGCATTGCTTCAGTGTCACTCAAATGGTGAACAATCAATGTTAGACGATACACTGACCTATGTTATAGGCTTACGCGATTATCCAGACAACGGGAACTGTGCACAAATTAAAGCCTATTGACAGACTTATTATCATGCTTTCCACAGTTGGGCACGGTAATATGGAATTATGATTTTATCTAACTTAACTTATCAGATGCGGACCACCCAGGTAACGAATTAAACGAATGAAAAACCCTCAAATGTGTTCTAAATCTTTTCAGGCTATAATAACGCATATCAGATAAATGGTATCTCATCTTGTTTTGACGCGAATCTTACATTCATTTTAGCCTTAACGGATGTTGCGATTCTCTATAACGATCAATCACCGTTGGAAATGCATCATGCAGGTATTTTATCTCTTAAAGGGACTGTGTTTCTGGTGTTTTTATTTTTCAATTTTCAATTGGGATTTTCCTTAACCGCCAATATCCAAAAAGCTGTCCTCTTCACGATCTTGCAAGACGACCAGTTCAATATCTTGAAACATTTGAGCGATACTGTGTACCGGGAAGTACGGAAAAACGTGATCAGATGTATCTTGGCAACAGACATGGCCAAGCATGGGGACATAATTGCTGGATTCAAAAGCATCACGGAGACATTCAATTACGAAGATCCGGAACATAAATCATTGGTTGGTTAATGACTGCAAAAATTCGGCCGTTTAGTAACTTTGCTGTAGCTTCTTCAAATCATCATGAAATGCTCAGATATTTCAAACGAAGGTGGGCGGACTGTGTTTCAAATGGCCGAAATTCTAACTGTTTTGATCAGTTCGGCCTACGCACGTGGCTGGTAGATCAAGCGTATATATCCAGGACTAACATATATACAGAACCATGGGTCGAATGTCTTTTGACTGAATTCTTTTCGCAGTCGGATAGAGAAAAGGCAGAAGGTCTTCCCACCGCTCCCTTTATGGACAGAGAAAAAGTGACAAAGGCTGGAGCTCAAGTCGGGTATGTCTCGAAACCGTTCTCCAAATTTGTTCCTAATCTTTGGCCATAGCTTCATTGGGTATGTCATGATTCCTTTGTTTGAGTTGGCTTCCAAGGTGATGCCCAACATGGAGGAAGCGATTCTTTCTCCTGTGCATCAATCGCTGGCATTTTACAAGGACATGCTGGAGAAGACGACAGCAAAGGCTTGATCTATCATATCCCCCCTTTTCATAGCAGAAAACTAGCCCTCACACCGAAGCCACATCGGAATTTACAAAGAGCCGAAATGACCGATCAATAGAAATAAATGCCTTTGCCCATGATGACCATGTCCATCGTTGACTTGTCCAGAGTCGTAATTTTGTCTCCGGACAAACTAACCTCAACAACCAACACCCAAACCATCCAACCATGGCTGGAAACAGCAACGTGCACACCCCGGGCACCACAAGGGTGACCCGTAGCTCCATTAAAGACCACCTCTCCGTCCAGAAATCAGGGCTGGTGCCCACAACACCATTACTGGCAGCCAAGAGAAGGATTGCTGCAACAGACACCAAGAAAGCGCGCAAAGATGCTGATAGCTCGCCTGTGCTGGGAAGGGAGCCGAGGAAAAGACCTAGACTATCGCTTGGTAGTGATCTGACTGTGGGTCACGGTGTGTCTGCGGATGAGTTTAGACCAAAAGGGATAAACTTGGAAAAAAGTTCGATTGAGGCACGGTAAGAGGCGGAGGATGAGGTTGGACCATTACTCATACGATCTCAATCGATTATGTTAAAAGTGAGAATGTCGCCGATACGGATGCGGTTGTAAATATTGCCGATGCGGTACCTTTGCCTAGGTATGTAGATCTGAGATATTGTTATTGATTTTGCCAACAGAGAATCCCCAGACCTTGCCCTCCCATAATCAGGAAGCAAGCTGAAGAAGTTACACCTGATAAACTCAAGAAGATATCCATCACTACGCCAAAATTCAAGACGCAAAGAAACTTGACTCCAAACTCCAATTGCGAGATTTAAAAGCACCCGCTCTCTCATCTTCAGCGATCACTATCCATTCAAAACGCTCGTTTGACGACTTTGTATCCTCCGACGTATACTTGACGCACGTAAAGACGTAAGCGTTGTCTTCTCATTGTCTTTACTCAATTTTCCGAAGCAAAACCGCCGAAATCACCAGCCTCGACACCACCAGCAAAACACACATATTCTCCGCCCCACTCCGACCCATCAACCAACCCGCCTACAAAAAATACCAGTCTCTCGTTTTATCCGGCCCCAATCTTCCTCTCCCCACCCACTATGAACTCCTTGAACGCTTCTTTGTTGCACTCGAGTATACCATCTGTTTCCTTAGAAATCGAGACCAAGCGGGTGTGTTTGAGCGTTTCAGAAAGCCCGTAGAAAACATGGCGAATCGGACGTTTACGTTGAAGCATTTAGAAAGAATAAGGACGGTACTGCCGGAAGCTTACACATACGCGGCTTGTCGAGCTGTTTCGGAGGATGGGGAACGGAGAGTTAATTCAGTATGCCTGGAGATGGTTAATTTGGAGAATGAAAGTGATGGGAAGGAATTGATGGGATTCCTGCGGAGGGAGATGAAAATCGCAGAGAAGAGCAAACCAATGGACGCGAAACGGAACTCAAAACGTACCGACCTTGGGGAAATCAACTGGTGAAAAGGCGGATTAAGTTTCACAATAGACTTGTTGAGCTAGTAAAGCTGGAACATAGCGTGAGTCTTATATTATAGTGGGAAACACGCTGCTAATAATATTTAGAAATTCCTTAAAACACTTCCGTATGAGATCAAGGATGACCCTGAAAACCTTACAGCATGGCATAGCGATTTCAAGCTTGATAATGTGCCTGAAGTGGAACCCACGCCTATGCCCCAACTTCAGAGATATGTTTCGAAAATGGAGCAGATGGACGCGAAGGCTAAGGCTGAACGGGACGCAGAACGCGCGAAAGATGCTCAGCCTATTCAAAGTGGTACGCAGATGTGAAGGAGAAGGAAAAGGTTGAAGTTATCGAGGGAAAGTTGAAGAGCCGTACAAGGCGATAAGAATGGCACGGAGGTGAAAGGCGAATTGCAAGCTACTATGATAAATACGTCCGAAGAAAGATGCAGAAAATGTAGAAGTCATTATTGCAACGCCAGTTGAAAAGAAGCCTCTTTCTCGTGCAGCGGCGCTTCTTGAAAGGGTTTGTACTTTTGCTTTACAGTTGCCTAGTCCCTCTGGTCTCTCTCTTGACGTACTTTGTCTTTTCTAGATCGGCTAAAGGAGCGTAAACAAAAGGAGGAAGAAATTTACAGGCCAAAGCTGAAGCCAGAGGAGATTCGCAAGAATGCTATGCTTAGTAGGCTTCCTGATCTTGGTCAGGCAATAGCTTTGTAAGTTTTCAAAGTCGTTACTTTATCTATTTGACTGACGGCATCGCTAACTTCACGATTTAGCCTTTTTTCCAGCTCGCAAAAGAAGGCAATCCCATTAAAGGAGGTTGGCGATCATTTAATCACAGCAGCCAAGAACCCATTATCGCATTGTAAGATATATTTTACTGTCTATTTCTGATACAATTTAGCTGAAGCTTGCGACCACGTCAGGCTGCTC
>JAHLKC010000206.1:0-48819 GCA_025449115.1 Chytridium lagenaria
CATCCGTCCCTTCTCTTGCACAAACGTCACGATCACCGAAATCTCTTCCAATCACACCACCGTCCTCGGCGACCTCCCTCTCTCCATCCTCGGCACCCAATTTCCTCCAACATCACCTACCTCTGCGGTTTCAGCGAACTCACCATCCAAGAATTCTCTGAATCCTCCGAAGACGATCAACCTACCCTTCTTCTCAACTCCACAGAAAGCCCTCAATACTCAGTTCTCCCCCAACGTCATTCCAACTCAACCTTCACAACAACCCTCATCACAACCCCGGCAACACGCCTGTCGCGAAACATCCATCACCTGCAATACCCCTCGTCGTCATCAAGGCCCTTCCAATTTCACCCTTTACACCACGTACCCCTCAAACTCCACAGATCCCCACCTTCGTCCCATCACCGCTATCGCGATTCCATTCGTCTTTACCGTCAATTGTCCGAAAAACACATACCTCGCCGTCAATTCCTTTGATAAATGCTTACATTGTCCTAAGGGTGGTTATTGTGCCGGTGGGAATAGTTTACCGGTGGCCGCGGAGGGATTTTATAGTAGCCCCATCAAGGAGCTGACGTTTTTGGAGTGCTTTAATGGGAAGAGTTGTTTGGGGAATGATACTTGTGCTGATGGATATCAGGGCGTGAGATGCGTGTAAGTTCCCCCATTTATACAACTCTATAATTTCTCGTCAAAAGACTTGATCTCGTTCTTTCCTTCTGTTACCTTTCAGCCTTTACTGGCCCTCTTTGCCGTCTCGCTTTTTCTCACCGAATTGCCAACCACAGATTCTGCTCAGAAGGTTACGTCAGCAGCAACGGAAAATGCATAACATGTGATTCTGATTCCGCATTCCTGGCGTTCCTCAGTATTTTCATCATCCTCGCCATGCCGGTCTGGTGGCTACATCGTGCCATCAAAATGGTCTCCAACACAGCCCTCGCAAATCTGATGCTGTTTGTTCAAGTCATTGGGCTATTTCAAAAGGTAGCGTATTTCTTCATTGTTTCCGTTTTTTTGTGCTTTTTTTTTTCTTAAAAAGTTTATTACTTACTTTTTTTCGTTATAGTACCCTATTATCTGGGACGCTGACCTCGGTGCCGTCGTCAATGTCATGTCCGTCGCCGTCCTTAATACGGTATACCCTTCTTCCTCCCATGTTTTTTAACACACCTACGCAGGACTACCTCAACCTTCAATGCGCCTTTGGTATGCTCTACTACGCCCGCGTCGTAGCCGTTTGGGCGCTTCCCGTGATAATAGCAGGTGTAATCTACTTCTACATCGTAGCGATAAGTTATTATAAACAGCTTAAGGAGGGAGTGCCTATGCGGGAGACGATGGAGAGGTGGAAACGGTATGCAGGTAAAACCATGATTTTGAGTGGTCTAGTGGAACTGATTTTGGAATCGTTGCAGTATTTGCGTATCTGAGTTTTTTGAGTTTGTTGCATATCCCGTTGACGGATAGAGCGTTCCGGATGTTTACGTGTGTCACGGATGAGAATTGTACGTGTTCTTTCTTCACAGGGGGTTTTTTTTTTGAGTGGATGCTAATCGCATGTTCTTTTCAATTAAAAAGACGGTCGTCACTACCTTTTAAGTAAGTTCACTATATCCCAACCGAGAAATGACGGGATCTGATTATGCTTTGATTCTTTGGAATAGGTTCACCGGACGTGACGTGCTATGACGCAACCTGGTATATTTATAAACCCATCGCCATCGTTCTCGGGTAAGACGAATCCCAACCCGGCTTGAACGCTAATTGTCCTTAGATCGTCTACGGAGCTGGTATCCCGTCCTTTTCTTTACCATCCTGTAAGACCCTTACTGTCATTTTTAATCTTAACCTTCATCGTTAAAGCTTTATCAACCGTAACCACCTTGAACTGGATACGGTGAAACAGCGATTTGGCGGGCTGTATAACTCGTATAGGAGGAAATTGTGGTTTTGGGGACCGTTTCAAATATTGTGGTCGTAAGTATTATAATTATAGTTAATTTTTATTGTTTTTTTTTTATCTTTGGCCTAATCAAACCAGATTGAGCTTCATGTCGCTTCCGGTTACGTTCAGGGAACACTCGACATATCTAATGTTTATCTCTGTGTGTCTTCTTTACATCTACCTATTTTTCTATTTTGTAAGTAGTCCATATCCCACTCTATTCCTACCCGGACAATGAGCACAAAAAAAATTCACCGCTTTTACGGTCCTAATTATACGTTCTAACCTACTCATTTCCCAGTATTTCCGACCCTTTATCAACCCCCACAACAACAACATCTCTACCCTTGGTTGGATCACTACCGTCATTTTCCTCTTTGCAGGAGTCATCATTGGCTTCCTCTCTAAAAACCCTGACGATCATTTCACAATCGACATCACCGTACTCGTCATGTTCTACATCACTATCACCGCCATGGTGCATGCGTCGTTTTATGAGTGGGTGCTTATGAGCGGACACAAGTGGAGACGGAAGAGTCAATTCATGGATAGATTAATGGGGACCAGGATCTGGAAAAGGGTGTTCCCGCCTGCTGCCGAGGGGGAGGAGAAGACGGTAAAAATTGAGGAAAAGGGAAAGGAGTCGAAGAGTTTTAAAAGTTGCGGAATTGGAGAAAACTGAAATCCCCGATGTTTCACAGCCCATCGCTCTCACCGACATCCAATCCGCCATCCCCCTCAACGATGTTCCATCCGTCAACGACAACGTCCCCGTCACCAAGACCTCCCTGCAACTTCATACGAAGCAGACCGTGACGATCGTCTCCTCCTTCCATCACAAGACGGGGTTTCGCCGCGTTCCATGCCGGGGATAGGACTGGGTCTTGACGCGTTCCGGAACTTTATGGCGAAACCGTGGGTTGCGGGGTACACGAATTCGGGGTGGACGGGGGAGAGACGTTATGAGGCATTTGGGGAAGAAGAGGCGGATATTAGTGGGTTGAATTTGGGGAGAGAGGGGAAAGAAGAGGAAGAGTTTGTGATTGAGTGAAGCGGTTGTAATAAACGATTATAATATGATTAAGGGTATGGACTTACCGGAAATAATGAAAAATGGGAAACAAGATTTTGTTGGCTTCGCGTTGAATCCGACAAAACAGTATTGGCCAATAATGGGGTGTTATTTACATCACCTTACCCGTCAGTCACCGTTGACGAGTAATAAGAAGAACTCCAGACTTTGAGTTAACAGCCATCGTTTTGTGGTATGAGGAAATCGGCGTCATTTCAAAGTCTACGAAGCATCAGGGACTGGTTGCATTTTTTTGTCATAGAATTCATGCAGTGCGAAGGCGCTGCATAACGGCGCTGTCTTGCATCGATGCGTGGAGAGCCCACGTTGACGGGAGAGCGTTCAGCGTTGATGGAGCCGTCAAACACATGGGGTGCCAATTGTGTTGGGCACCAATAATGCCCATATAAAGCGCTGTTGTGTTTGTGTGCGGTGCGGCGCTCCACCTTGTGCTCCATTGGAGTAGACACGTCTAGGCCTGTCACCCGAAAAATTTTTATCGGGTGCGTACCCGTGTCCTGGGACACGGGTACCGTGTACGGGTCCAGAATTTTTCTCAGACACGGGTGTCACGGGTGTACCCGCAAAATTTTCAAGGATATAAATTATTAATACAATGTCATTATTTCATTGCAAGTTTGTCATTTCAACTTTTCTTTTCATGATCAATGGACCATAATGACGAACACTAAGAAGAATCCGACATTGAAGTGGAAATTTCACAACTCTAAAAAGGTGGCAGATGGAATTTTAGCGTACATATTTTAGTAAGGCTTTTAACTTAATATGTTTTATTTATGAAATTCAGATTTTTATAATGGACCCGTTGGACCCGTTCGTACACGGGTCTCAAAATCTTAGGCGGGTGCGGGTATCGGATCCAGGCCAAGACCCGGACCCGCGTACCCGGGTAACAGGCATAGACACGTCAACGCGTCAATGTCTCAATTTGGAGTTGGGCCTGTTTCAAGTGTCCCAATCAAGACGTGGTTTGAGCGCGTTCCCGTGTCTTGCCCTTTTCCTTCCAGAACCTTTTTTTTTTTTCTGTTTTCCTTTGTGCTAATGATCCCTGAATCATTAAATAATTTAATTAATTTAAAGGACAGGAAACAGGCTTCTGGAAGTGTTGCACAGACAACCTCCAACGAGCCACTTGGACGACGTCTTAATCCCTTTTCAATTCAATTAATGAATGAAATCCATCATCCTCTGTGCGGCCCATTAACTAAATCAATTACTGATTTATCCATCCCCTTGAACCAACCTGCGGGTTTTTATTCATTCATTCACTCACAGTGTGCCACTTATCACACTCCAAAGGACGTAACCAGAGGGAGAAAAAGATTGTTGAGGGCGTCATCGCAAGAGACCACGACGACTTTTTGAATGGCGGAGACGGTGGAGCCTTACATCGAGGCTGTGATCGCTTTGCATGACTACATTTCAGCGGAACCCACCTGTTTGTCGTTTCGAAAGGGCGACTTAATCTATGTTCATAGCAAGGATGATTCGGATGGTGGGATGGAACACTTCGAGTAACAGAGGTGAGACCTTTATTTATAAAGTGGAATGTCCATTGATCCCATGCCGAAGGATGGTTCCCGTCAAATTACGTGCAAGCAACAGTAAGACCACAACCGGCATCCCCCGTCCCATCACAAGAAACTGTAAGCCGCATATTTTTTCTTCCACACCTCTAACATTTTCAAAAAAGGCGAGTCGACCTGCGTCAACGTTATCTGATGCAAGTAAAACGAAATCTGCTACACAGAAAAAGCTGGATGAGTTGCAAGATATGTTGGAGCTGATGCTCACGGAGGTCGGGAAGCAGGGGGAGGATGCGCAGAGCGCTACTACTGCGGCGCCGGTGCTTCAGGTTCCTGAGGAATCGGGGTCACGGCCAGCATCGATCGTCGGGTATATCAGGCCGCGGTCCTCATCCATCAGCGGAGTCGCCACAGCGTTTGCAGGTGGTGAAGTTCAGAGTCTAACGGATCAATTCAAGAGAGTCAATGAGGTG
The DNA here is from genome assembly GCA_025449115.1 of Chytridium lagenaria. NCBI lineage: Eukaryota > Fungi > Chytridiomycota > Chytridiomycetes > Chytridiales > Chytridiaceae > Chytridium > Chytridium lagenaria. The sequence continues at coordinate 5,041 of JAHLKC010000206.1, forward strand.
TGTATTTCTCTTCGCCATGATATCTTTTTTTGTAGGTATTGATGTGTGGACGTAGGTGCAGCTGCCCCCGTTTTGGGGAAAGAAGACAACACCTCAAGGTCAGATTTACTACTACAACACCCAAACAAACCAAACCACCTACAGTCTGGAAGATGTCCTTAAATCCGTAAGTCCGATGTGTTTTAAGCACGAATCAAACAAAGCTCACCGAATTACAGGAAAAAACCACGCGTAGGTCCACCCTTATCTTCATGGACGCTCAAAAGGCCGCGATAATAGCGGGTTCTCCTCTCTCAGCACCACTTTCCAACGACGACAAAACCAGAAAACGTCGATCGTCCGGCTGGAAATTGGGACCATCGCTAATAGCCTCCACCCAAAAAATTACATGGGAAATGCTCATTAATAATGTGCTTCGCGGGATTTCGGATCTTAATAGAGCAGCAGACGAGGATAAACGGAGTCTCTTTTTAGAGCAAACCAACATCATGTTACGTGCCATCCGTGATATGATGATAGCGTCCGGAACAATCACCAACACATCACCTGCACTAGCAAACAGCGCGACTCTACGAGCCCATCATCACAGCATCATGCTATCCCTTTCGAAACTGGTGATTGCAGCAAAGATTGCTTCAGGATTATGGCCACCCCCTGATTCTGTCGCGTCCATGAAGTATGAGGCGAGTCAGGTGCTGTTGGGTGTGAGGCATTTCGTGTCGACAGGTCAGGAATTGAATCTGGAGTTAAGGGAACCCACTGCCGATGCTTCTTTTGAGTTTGAGATTCTGGGGAGTGATTTGTCGAGTGGCGAATTTGTGTCGAGGTTGGATGACGGGGCGGACAAAATTATTAAATCCGTTGCTCGTCTCGTTGCAGTGATCACGATGGAACGGAGAGCTTCAGGTGTTTTAGTTGAACATGCTAGAGTCACCGTCACAGTTGTGGGTCAGCTCATGTCCCTCGTGGAGGATATTCGAATTGAGGATCTTTCGTCGATAAACGGAATCTCTTGCTATCAAAATCTCGGACTTTAAAAAGGCAAAGGAATCCGCCTATGATGTCGTGAATGATCTCATCACGTTTACTCGAACCTCTATGGACTCTTTTGCCCCACCCAAGGCTCTTTCAAAGCTTCTTGACAGTACGTCAGGTGTTTTAAAGGCAACGGACGATCTAGTCATCTCAACAAAGTTGCTGATAGACAGCCATGATTTCATGGAGCAGCAATCTCTCATCACCGAGGCGGAGATGCTACAAAACAGTGGATCCAAGAGAGAATCTGATCTTGTTTTGCTTCAACGCGCGCCATGAGTCTTACTTTTCTTCCGAGCACCAACTCGGCCTTGATCGTCGGCCTTCCATTTCATCCGTGGCTGATTCTGCGGGGACGGATGGCGCCAACACGCTTGTAGGAGCCGATACCTACGATTCCGCGTATCACCCAAACGAAGCAGTTTCGGGAAAACTCAATCAAACCCAAGCTGATGAGTCCTGTCGTTAGTTCCAGGAGACCTAGCGCCGCAAATGTCATTGAAGATCTTCTCGATCGATTGGAAGAAGACCGAGTAGTCGAATGGGCCTAATCAGGAGGATTCCTACTTGAAGTCACCGGCGACGACTCCGAATTTGTCGCATTTAAGGATCCCTGGCACGAGGTCGTCGTTTGGGGTTGAGCAGAAGAGACAGTCTGAGTCATTGGGACGATCTGGGGAAACGATGTTGTCACCTTGGTATGATGATTTCGGGTCACCGAGTGTGGATCAGGCGCCACAAAGAGGACGAATGATAAACTCGCCAAGTTCTTTGGAGAGAGACCAAAAGAAGACTCTTTCAAGTCGGATGTAAGTTAAACCTATTTAATCTAAGGTGGCTAAACTATTAATATTATTTAATAGCGTCGTCTATGGTTCCTTGATACCGATTACACCCCCGACAGTATCAGCTTTAATAAAGAAGGAGCAGTCAATGGAGGAACATTCCAGGCCCTTGTTGAAAGGCTTACTCTTCACGATCAGCCAGCAGGTTTGATTTTGTATAAGAACATTCAATTAAAATCTTCGTTTTTTAGATACCACTTTACTTCTTCTTTCCTCATGATGTTCCGGTGCTTTGCTTCTCCAGCCGAATTCGTCGACAGGATGATTGCGCGATACCTTATCGTTCCTCCACCCAATATCAACTCTGACGATCTCAAAATTTGGCAAGAAAAGAAGCAAACCCCTATCCGCCTACGGTAAAGAGAAACCTTAACCTCACCACACTAACTAGTTTTTATAGAGTATACAACACCTGGAAATTATGGCTTGAATCCTATTGGATTGAAGAAGAAGACGGCTTAATGCTCGAAACGTCTCATCCAATTCACCAACGGCCCCATTACCGAGAACCAACCCAGTCTTTCGGGTCGTCTCCTCCAGATTCTTCAAGGCAAATACTCCACCATGCAAACCGGCGCCAGAGGATCGACTTCATCAAGACCACCCCGAAAAATCAATAACGATGATCCGCCAGCACCCATCGTTCCACGTGTTTCGTATAAGAAGCTCACGCTCATAGATATCGATCCGTTGGAGGTGGCTAGACAGATTACGCTGATACAGTCGAGGATGTTTAATTCGATTCAACCGAGTGAGCTTATTAATCTTGAGTGGAGTCGGAAAGGAGGTAGAGCTGTCAATGTGCGAGCTATGACAGATATGTCGAACAAGGTAGGCCTAAGCCAATTTTTTTTGTGAATCTAAACCGCCAATTCGTAGATCACTGGGTGGGTTGTGGATTGTATCCTTTCGGAAGTGGGAAGCCAAAAGAGAGCCGCATTATTAAAACAGTTTATTAAAATTGGAGATGTGAGTTTACGCAAATGAGTTTTGCCTTTTTTTCTTTGTGTATGCCTGACTTTTTGATGCAGCGGGCAGTCATTTTGAAAAACTTTGATCTCGCCATGGCGGTCGTGTCGGCATTAAATTCTTCTGCAGTCAGTCGACTTAACAAGACCTGGGCTGTAAGAAAAAGATCACCTAACAAAAAAAAAAGTACTAACTTTATTTTGCTATGCAGCTTCTTTCCAACAAAACCTCCGAAACACTCCACAATCTTCAACATATCACCGATAATTCGCGAAACTACGCTAATTACCGAAGCGAGCTCCGAAGTATTAACGGGCCGTGCATACCGTTCCTTGGATTGTTCTTGACGGATTTAACGTTTACGGCTGACGGGAATCCGGACTTGAGGAACGAGCGGCTCATCAAACTTTTGATAAGTTTGTCAAGGCACATAAGATTATCACTGATCTGCAACGATTCCAATTGCCGTAAGTCTTTTTTCTTTGTATCTTAATACCAGCGTTGGCTGACTTCCTTTTTTTCAGTTATGCTTTGACCGAAGTGGTGGATTTGAGTGACTGGATCTATCTTGCCATTAAGGCGTCGAGCCAAAAGGATGCACATAATCTGTATGATCTAAGCCTTGTGCTTGAGCCGAGAGGAACAAAGGAGCCGGATGAGGCTCAGGCTTTGAAGGAACTTGAGGTGAAGTTGAGGTTACTTGAGAATGCAGGACTTCTGTGAGTCGATCCTGCTTCAGGACGCGTGTCCAGTTATAAGCATCCCGACCCACACTGATAATCATGCTCGTCCCCATACTGTAAAAAATAAACCACCTGCAGTGCAGTCAACCTTGAAGAAAGCTCGCCTTGAATATCATCTTTTTTTTTGGTGAAAGAAAGACGGCGCCGCATTCAGCCTTGCCTCTCTTTTATCTGTTTGGTTTTTGTCCCACTGTTGTGCATTCCTGCAAACCTGAACAATCTTCAGTGATGGACGACGCCGTCAAGAAGGCCATTGCAGGCCATTCGCACATCAAGATCTCTGGATGCGGTAAGCAAGAGATGTTGGATGACGGCCTCAGCATGAGGATCACTGTGCTCAAAGCGCAGGATGCCAGGGATCTCCAGACTCCCTGTTTTAATTTTAGCAGTTTTTGACGTGCTTGGCAAACCTCTCTTTGCATGCCTCATCTGATGCCTCCACTTTTCATCACCTCGCAGACATTGACGGAATCCCGCGCGGAAAGCTAATTAGCTCAAAAAAGTTTGAAAAGTCTGTGACGGTGGATTTGGTAAGGAATCGGGATACCGTCAACATAATGAATCGTCTCACATCCTCGTGCTTTAGGCTTCTGCAGTGTCGTCTTTGGCTGGGACTGTCATGACGTCGTCTACAGCAAGGAACATGTCCGTCCTACCGATGAGAAAGGTACGTCGCGTTAACAGACGTGAATGGTTAGCTGACAATGAGAGCCAGGCGGATACAAGGACATCAATGCTCAAATCGATCTTTCTACTCTCCGCTCATCCCTTGGGAAAACAGAATCCCTTATTTTCTCGTCGACTTTTACGATCCAGTGACCAACCTTCCCTTCCGCAATGCCCTCGAAGTCTTTAAGCGGATAACGAGTTATGCTGCTGATCTGAGTGTGGTGGCAAACGTTGGAATTGAGTTCGAGTTTTTTAACTTTTCCGGTACGATTCTCTATGTGGATTACAATGCTCACCGCTATATCTCATATTAGAGACGCCTGCATCTCTTGCTGAAAAGATGGAGTTAAACTTCAAAAGTTGACCCCAGGAATGTTTGGGTAAGCATGACACGACCAACATCAACCAGGATTACTTCTACGACATCCTCAAAAGCTGCAATGACATGGAAATTCCTCTGAAGGCTATCACACGGAAACAGGTAAAATGACGCTAATGATTCTTCCAATATTTAATCTTTTTCAAGGTCCTGGCGTTTATGAGGTGGCTATTGATACAACGACCCAGTCAAAGTCGCGGATCAAGCTCACCTTTTCAAAATGATCACCAAGTCTGTTGGTATCAAGCATGGCATTACCCCTAGTTTTTTGGCAAAACCTCACAATGACTTGCCGGGTTGCTCTGGTCATATTCATGTTAGTCTTTCGTCTTTCTTGCAGAAAAAAAACGTCTTTGCGCCGTTTACGGACGACTTTCTTTTCTTTGGGGACGGTGCAAAGACGGGTCAGATGGTGCCAGGACTGACCAAACTAGGAGAATCGTTCCTGGCTGGCATTCTTGAGGGTCTTCCGAGTGCTATGGCGTGTTACGCACCGAATATCAACAGGTATGTAGTATTTTTGTTCCGGCTTTTTTGATTTTTATCTTTATGTGATGTGCTGAATGTAACTGTTCTTTTATTGCTACAAACGCCTGGTTGAGAATTTTTGGGCTCCTGTGACGGTCTCTTACGGTCTTGAAAACCGCACTGCTGCTGTTCGAATCATAGCTCCTCCTAGCTGCCCTCCTTCCGCCACTCGTCTTGAGATTCGCGTCCCAGGAGCAGACATCAACCCTACATTGCTATTGCCGCATCCTTGCCTCAGGTCTTGAAGGCGTTCGCTCTAAAATGCCTCTCACTCTCAAGCCGTTGGAAAACCAAGTTGCCGGCGTGGATCCCAAGCCAGTTCGGCTTGCGCGGGATTTAAAAAGAAGCTATTGTGGCCCTTGAGGCTAAGGACAGCTTTGCAAGAAAGGTTCTTGGTGATGAATTTGTTGAACATTATGCTGGGACGCGGAAACATGAGTGGAAGGTGTGGGAGACGGCTGTGACCAATTGGGAGTTGAAGAGGTATCTTGAAGTGGCGTAATGACTGGCAGCACTCAATAATTGTGCTGACATCACCTGAATGTAATCATTCATTTCCCTCATAAAAATAAATGGCCTTGCCGCGTTTTGTTTACCTCATGGTGAGCGTTCACAAGTGGAGAGCAAACCAGCGGCATCTTCGTAATGCGGTTTTTGGCCGAAAGTTGAATAAGAGATTTCCCTTACTCCGATCATGATGCCAGGATTCGGTACCTTCAGCCCTCAAGCCCTTGTGCATTATGTCCAATACATGGAAATCTCCTTTTGTCTTGCATGCCCATTGTCCGGTTGCCCGAATCCTGACTGAATCTTGCGCTGTGTCGTCCCTTGCAAGCGTTGACGAAGGTTGAGCTCACGTTTTTTCTGGCCACCCCCTTATGTATAATACACTAAGAAGGGCCAACCACCATTCTGACGTCAAAAATGGGGGAAAGCCAGGAAGGGCTCTTCAATCGAGGGAGTCGGTTGGAAGGTCAGACTCACGTTCATTCTGGATCTGAGAGATCGGGCCATTAAACTGACGGATCCTTTTTATGCTTCGCGTGCAGACTTTCGGTTGATGTGCAAGCTTGGCGAGGGAACGTTCTCGGAGGTGCTAAAGGTGAAGCACAACGTCAGGAAAGATCTATGCAATGAAACGGTTCAAGAAGCAATTCCACAGGTGCGAACTTCATCAATGAACGTCATATGTAAACTGCTTCCACCATATTTTTGTTAGTTATGAGGAAATCGAGAGCCTTCGGGATTCAAGCGTTACGGAGGCTAATCCTCATCAACATATTGTCGAACTTCATGAAGTAGTATTGTACGTAGCTGTCCTTTTATGCCAGCTCTGATTTCAGCGCCTTGTTTTGACCTCGATCCGTCTTTAGTGAACCAAAGCACGGCATTCTATCGCTAAATTTGAATTGATGGACTGCAATCTCTACGAAATGATCTCAAAGAAACACCTTGTTATCACGGAAGCTAAATGCAAGGGTACATGCACCAGATATGCAAAGGGTTGGAATACATCCATGGGTAAAGTCTCATTCACTTTATTTATTCACTTTATTTTTCATGACGACGTACCAAACAAACTCACCATATGAGTAGCAAGGCATCTTTCATCGTGACATTAAACCCGAAAACATCCTCATCAAAGACCAAAACATCAAGATCGCTGACCTCGGATCATGTCGCGGTATTCACTCAAAACAACCCTACACCGAATACATTGCAACACGTTGGTACCGGTCTCCTGAGTGTCTACTATGTGATGGTATATATAACTTTAAGATGGATGTATGGAGTGTGGGGTGTGTCTTATATGAGATCATGACCAAGATGCCGTTGTTTCCGGGATCAAATGAGCTTGACCAGTTACATCGTATTCACGCGGTTCTAGGAACACCAGGACCAAAAGTTCTGCGACAGATGCTAGGGTAAGGAGTCTATTAACAATTATTATTGTGTAATTAATATGATATCGCACAGGTATAAAGCCGATCATCTCAAGTTTCAGTTTCCTAAAAAGAAGGAACAGGTATCCGGTCATTAGCTCCTCATCTCTCAAACGAGTGCCTGGATCTTACATTATGCATGCTCGCGTATAATCCAGATGATCGGTATGTTTCTGACTTTTTCCTAAATGTTCAAGAGAATACTAACTTTTATTGAAGGATTACTGCACGAGAAGCCCTTCGGCATCCGTTCTTCAATGACGTGAATATGAATGAGTTGAAAGCATCACTTTCTTCATTAGCTGCGGATCAAACGAAAACTGGGTCGAATGCAAGTGTGACTCACAATAATGCCGTAGTTGCCAAGCTACCTCAAATTAAAAACGATGTACGTTTAATATGTTTGTTTTTTTTCTGTTTAAGCTCTTAGTCGTGTCTAATGCTATAATATGTAAAGGCTGATGGTGGGAAGCAAGAGCCATTAAAGCCGAAAATTCCCGCTCAAGCCAACCTTTCTCAAAAGGCTCCATCATATATACATCAACCCCAGCCTCTGCAGCAACATCAACAAACCCAACCCCATCTCCCCCATCCACCCGTTTTACCATCTCTTCAAGGCAACCCACAAATTCCTCCAAATCATCGCCAACCCTCTCCTCCAATCGTCAAAGCGGCACCATCACATGTTCAACCTCCTGCACCTCATCATCCACCTGCTGTAGAAAAAGTTCAGATTCAGCAACAGCTACAACAGCCACTCCAACAGGAAAACAGTTCGGTTAAATCAAAGCAGTTGCAACCACTTCCATCCGTGCCGTTGCAACATCAGAACTCAGCTGTACAGGACGTTGCGGAACCTCAGCAAACAGTGGGAGCTGGCACTAATGCTGTACCAGAAGCAAGTGAAGCTGTGAGCGTGCATGCACCTACGGAAGAAAAGGATTGCGGTGCGGTTATTGAGGAGGAACCTTTTGCCCAAATACAAATTACCTCTGAAAAGGTGAGGGTGAAGGATATTGTGGCTCAAGATTCAGTTCAAGCCCCTAAAGTTGAGCAGGTAAGATATTTTAACATTGACTATAACATTCGATTGACGTTACATATAGACTATGCAACAGGACATACAAAATAGTCAAGTGGATCAGGAAGGCCACAAAACGTTAACGCAGTCTGAAATTGTTGGCGAAGAACAAAAGCAGCCTATTAAGGAGGACGATCAGCCAATTTCTCATGTAATAACAAAACATTACAAGGAGGCAGCTTATCCGCCGCCGTCGGTACCTGCGCGCAAGGAGCCAATAGGGCGAATCCAACAGCCTAACCAACCTGCGGATGTTGATTTCCACAACAAGAGCTCGTACAATCCTAATGTTCCAATGCAACATCGCCAACCTCATCACATGCAGCCATCTTACCAGACACAGCAGCAACAACTACAGCAACAACAGCAACAACAACATCAACAACATCAACAACATCAACAACAACAGCAACAACAACAACAGCAACAACAACAGCAACTACAACAACAGCAACTACATCAACAACAAGTTATCCGCCACGCCCCAGCAGATGGTTATAATTTTATCTCTCACCACCCACCTAACGCAATGGCAACATCATACGGCGCTCCATCAAATATCGTTAAACAGACACACACGTCAAAACCTTCCGCCCCCATCCCTGTCGCTGGAAATCACCCAAAACCTCATCCCCAAACGAATAAGGCCTATCCGAGTATGAATGCTGGAGTTGGAGGCGGTGCAAGCGGGTTCCTCCTCCGCATCGTCAATAAGTGGGTCAAACGATTCTCTCCCAAAAGCACCTTCAATTTCAGAGTTCTATAGCAAGTTCAAGCGTAAATCGGATGATCGACGTGTCGCAGATGAAGTGTTAATGAGGGCAAGGAAGACTAAGAAAATTGGTGGAGGTGGTGGAGGTGGTGGAGGTGGAGGTGGAGGTGTGGGAGGGTTTGGTGCTGGGATGGGAGTTGGTGGTGGTAATGGGCCACGAGTGATGCCTATGAAGCGGTGGGGTGTGTATGGGAATGGGAATGTTTCGATTGGGGCTGGACATGGGGGATATTCTTATAATGGTGGATCAAAAGATCATGGCCATAAATCACCACCTAATTTGGGTGTTATTGGGTTGAGTAATAATGCTGGCGGGAAGGAGAATTATGGACATCATGGTGGGAATAATAATGTCACCAGTAAGCTTCCGAGTCTGCATTTCGCTCCGATGGGTGGGCAAATGCATGGTGGTGCTGGTATGGGTGGTATGATGGTGGTTAATGGTGGACAAGCTGGACATGGTGGAGCCGTAGGAGCGACAAATCTGCCGTCACTTTACCATGCGTCTAATGGGGACAAGCCTCGAATGAAGGGCGGAAACTTTGAGAAGGTAAGTAGAATAATACTAGTTTTTTGGATTCTTTTATGTCATGTCTGTTATTTTTTACAAAGTTTTCGCTTAACATTTTCTTTCTTCGCAGGACAACCTGATGTTCCCATCCCTAAGAGAAAAACAACCGACAAAACAAACAATGCATCCAGGTAATCAGGCACATGGGACCACCACGGTGCTGCCGTCATTGAGACGGGAACCCGAATGTGGCAGTCTTGCGATAAAAGAAATAATTTATCATGCTTCTTGTACATCTGTCATGTACTTTCTCACTTTCATTTCTCTGCCGTGTTTCCTCTGTATTAGTAGTGCCCTTGTATTTGTTCAGATACCCCTATTCCCAAAGGCCTGAGCTCTTGCTGTCAGGCCATATTCCGCCTGTACATGGATTGTCCTTTATTGTCTGGTTGTTCGTTTACCTTGTTTCTCTAGTGATTGTTTTTGTCTTAAATTGTATGAGTAAGTGTGTACATAAATAGACCGTGTTTGATAGATATTAAAAAGGAAAACGTATTTTGAAGACTGAAGGTTTCTGAAGCCAAAACTGCTTCTAGTCATTTATATTGTGAAAATAAAATTAAAAATACAACACAGAGTGCGGACGCATGCAAAATGTATAAGATAGTGATAAGGAAGATGAAAAAAAATAAAAATGAAACTGATCATTATCTATTATCCATCCCCTCCTTTCCCTGACGGTATGCCCCATATATTGATGATATAGTACCATCGTTAATAGATGAATCTGGCGAAACCGGGCTCACTTCCCCATCCCGAGTATGCATAGAGGTAGAGGCTAAGGATGGATGTGGAACATTAGTCCCATATGAATTATAAATGCTTGAAAGCGAATCACTGTGAGGAACAGACTTCCGATGAGACAAGTGAGCCAGATTAGGATTCTTTGCAATAAAAGGCTTTGCTAAAGGGCCGTCTTCCAAGGAAACCTCGTGTAGACTATAACTTTCCGAATTGATGGGAAGAGTCATGAGTTGAATGGATTCTCCGGTTTCGAGATCAGTGTCCTTGCTGTGCTCGTCGTCACTATCATCACTGTCATCATCGCTGTCATCGTCATCCTTCTTCAGCGTAAGGTTGCTCTGACGGGCCATGATGGCGCTGAGTTCGGCTTCGCTTACTTGCCCTTCCTTAAAAGGGTTTGGAGATTGAGCTTTGGGTTTAGTTGTCGAGGGTTTCTTGTCCTTTGTGTACTTGATAATGTAATTAAGGTACAAAAGGGAGGCTTTTAAAAAAAAACAAGAAAAAACAAAAAAAAACACTAAGATTAGAATTGAATATAAAGGCTTATCTATGAATGAAGGTGGTTTGTGGAATATCGTGTTAAGGTGGTAAAGTGACTCACTGGAGAGAGCTGCTAACGCCACTGTCCAAAAAAGGGTGACGATATCTACTAGACAACCAATTGCAGGGATATTGGGTTGGGAATTTCTTAAAGTAGGAAGGGCAAACCTTAAATTAAAAAAAGAATTTCAGTAAAACATAGGACATAGGAGAATGGATGTAAGATAAGAGTCACTGACAAAAGAGAAATGGATAGTCCTAGAGTAGGAGGCTCGACCTTGCGATCACGCAGCCACAGTGTTGTCGAAAGAGTGAGCGAAAGGAGCGAAAGTGCCCACATTATCACATTGACGATAAGAGAGAAAAACTATCAAAGAAGAAATAAGGAAACACATTAGATGCTATACAATAAGAGTGGGCGATTGAATGTGAAAATATAAAGAATTACCCGTGTGGTAAGTGACCTTGATACGGCGACGCGGAGAGCCACATTCTTCAAGTCTGCTCCATACTGCTTCATCATGGGGACGCTTACTCGATACCTAAAATGATAAATTCAGTAAAGGATGCCAACCACAGTTTCGGATACTCACGAAAGTAGAGCCGCCTCCATTCCAATTTCGATTGGAAGTTTAATGGTAGAATTTGTTTCTGGTTCAAAATATGTTCCAGAGACCAGGATATTGTTGGTCTCAAAGTAATCGAAAGGATATTGGATTACATCTGTTGCAAAGTCGCATTAAACACCAACACTGAGCTTAAAGAAAAAAATAGATTGTATATAAACCTCCAGTTCCTAATGACACGGTGAGGTTTTGACTAGTCATGACTTCACCGGGGGTAAAAGTAATGCGGCGGTGGTCTTAAATAAAACGGGGAGTTAGCATTCATCACAGGCCAAATTCATTTGTATCAACCCACCAAACATCATGGTGACCGGTGCACGTATAGGGAAAAAACGTCCCATTTTGTTCGTGGAGTTAAAGTCACCAACCAGGTCACCTGTAATAACGAATACAGACGATTAACAGAAAAATTAAGAATAATCCATAAAACCACGCTTTTTATGACATACCGCATGGCACGAAATTAAGAATTAATCTAATTTGCTTCTGCGAAAGGTCGATTAGGTTAACGGATCCCATAACAAACAAGTAGTTTTGGGTGATGCAGCTCATGCAAGATGCGAAAAGATCGCCTTCCCGCGAGCAAATTCTTTCAGGATTTTGTGGTATAGTCGAGTTTTCTGCCTTTATCTTGAGCGCGTAGTATCGGTTAGCCTTATTGCTTTTGCCCTATTCATAAAGTTAATGCAGAAGATTAGGCAGGGCTTTAAAGAATCTGGTGAAGAATGGGAGACAATGAAGCTCTCAAAGGAGACATAGTCACAAATAAATATTGAAGGCAACTGCCCCTCATTTGGTGAAAGTTGAGGACTGGTTAGATGCGATAAAGCATCAAAGAAAACATGTGGATAATGAAAATGAGGTATACAATAACTTACCATTCTGAAGTTGAGAAAACCAAAAACAATGACGGCAGCGACGAGGATGACGAGCGCGCAGGTGCCGAGGATGATCTTCGTGAACTTTGTCCGCTTCATTGTAGATCTCTTTAGACAGTAGGAATCACTAGAACTGATGAAGGGATGTCGATGTATTGATTTGGACAAGGTTGAGACCAAGATATATCGAATGCGCCTCTAGCAAATGGATGATGGGTGATGGCTCGCCGATCACCAGGCTGTCGTGCCGCGGATGTTGTGAATGTGCGTCTGGAGGGGATGCGATGTGAATGGTGGCTGGGTGTTGGTTTTCTATCGGATTTGAGCCTCCTTCAGGTTGTGGCGGAGAAAAACAATTTCGGCGCAGGGACAAACGGACAAGAAGGAAACTCCTGGCCACAACCAACTCTCATCCTTCAACGCATTAATCGCCAGATCCTTCCCTTCATCGCCTCAATCCATCCACGTATCCATCGATCCATCAACAGCCAGTCTCCTGGGATCCGTCATTCCATCCTCAGCCAGTGCTGCTCTCCATCTCCTCGTGATTTACCAGACAAGCCGTTAATTAGCAACTCTAGTCAAAAACAATAAGGAGTCCTTCACAACATCAAATCCAATGACTCCCAATCTAAAGAAAATGAAGCGGACAAAGCTCACAAAGATCATCCTCGGCACCTGCGCGCTCGTCATTCTCGTCGTTGCCGTCATTAGCTTTGGTATTCTCAACTTCAGAATGGTAAGTTTTTCAAATGCCCTTTACATCATCCACGTCTTCTCTTTGATGCTTTGTTTTGCATGTACATTTACCTCGTTTCCCTTTACACTGAAAGCTCTTTGGCTTTCTTGACTACGAACCTGTTCTGATTACTAACATGACATTTCATCTTCCCAACTCAGGCTCTAAGGAAAGGGTCTGCCTTGAAGACTACATACAGCGATACGACCTTCCCAGACGCTGCCATCAATGACAAGCTCTCTCAAAGCGCGCTCTTTAGTGAACTCTGCAGATCAAAAAGCTTTATTGTGAGTAAATGTGTACCGTCCAGACATTCATTAAAATACAATCAAGTAAACTATTCTAACTTGGTTGTGCAGGGAATCACCATGTCTCCGTCTCAAGTCGATCCTCTCACCAGCAAGCTTAAGTTGAGATTAAACTTTCAACCCTGTGGAGATTTCATATCTCCAGATTTTATTGATGACAACAATTTTCTGCTCTCGACATCGCTCACCATTGTCGTTGGTGAGTGTATAAAAGAAACATTGCGAGGCTCTTTCTGGCTTCTTCTTATACTGTCATTCTCTCCTTACATTTTTTCTTTTTTCCATCATTTGTTAGATACAGCGCAGTATAAATTTCAGGCAGAGCAGCCGATGGGATCCACAGAAATTACAGTCACATTTTCCAGTGGAGGTATGAAGAAGACTTTTCTTTTTTATTTTCTCCTTCTCCTCTGCCGCAGGCATTTGCGGTTATGTATTTAACATCTGCTGTAGACTTGAATAGCTATCCTTTCGAGCAATACGCAACATCAGATCTCTACATATCCGGAACCTTCAATAACCCTCGCACTAATGATTCCAAGTCTGTCCTTCCTCTTCAATTAAATGTAACAGGATATTTATTAACGTGAGTTTACTTTTGTTGATTTATTTTAAAAAAAAATTCCTCTCCTTCTTTCTCCCAAAAAAATACTTACAAATACGTCCTTTTATGCCCAGATATGAAATCGATGCACCGTGGTTCAAGACGTTTCAGAAAAAACCGGAACCCTCCTGTCATTCCAGTTTGAGGTGTCACGTTCTTCTTCCACTATCTTCTTTTCAGTCATGATCATGACCATCATGTGGGTCTTGTCTTTGTTATCCATCTCCCTTTCCGTCACTCTGTGGTCGAGGGGAAGGAAAATGGAGCCCCCGACACTTGGGTTCACCATCGCAATGCTGTAGGTCTCTTTTTTTTTTTTTTTTTTTTTTTTTTTTTTTTTTTTTCGTTTACGGTTTTATTATTATACTTATGTTTTGTTATTTTTCTTGGGCGTAAAACCTAGTTTCGCCTTGCCTGCTATCCGCAACACTCAACCAGGTGCACCCCCTATAGGTATAATTCCTTCACCTTATTTCAAGTGTTTTACTAAATACTATCTGCTTTTCCCATTACTATTGTCTAGGCGCTACTTCTGATGTGGCCTCCTTTTTCTGGGCCATTATTTTAACATCACTGTCAGGTAATATACCACCCGACATAATCACCCCCATCCCCCCCCACCTCGGCTTATGTGTTTATTCTTAGCGTCTTTCACTACCGCTAATACCTTTTTTTTTTTGCTTCAGCATGTCTGCTCTTTATCAACTATATCGTAAAGTACCAGAAAGAGAAGGCGGCGTGAAAAACAATATGGGCCATTATTGAGATTCTTCTTTTTTTTTTGTTTCCTTCAGCTGCGACCGCACATATAAATTCAGTGTTTTTGATTTTGTCATCTTACATATTTTGTGTTTTTTTGTAACTTCCCTTTACCCGATGATAAAGAACGGAGATTAGACGGGGTTTTGGGCACCACCAACAACGAACAGGGGTGTGAGCTTTGTCGTTGTTTTTTTTTGAAGGTGGTTTAGGAGAGTATGGCCTTCTACTGCACATATTGAAGATTGGAAACCTTTTATTTTATTTTTCGCCCGCGCTTATGAAAGGGTTAGAGGAAATGGAATTCTCAGGGAACAAAAAAAGTAGTAATATGAAAACTGGTGATTGTGTAAATAAGTAGTTGACGTCCGTAGACTTCTACTGTTGAGTAATCTAATACTACAAAGAGGCCGCTTAAAGGAGATTGCTAAGATAACGATAAGAGCATTTGACAAAATTATTAAATGCCGGTTCACCACTAATAGCGCGATTTGAACCGAGATAACAAAGCCAAAGGAAAACGTCATGAAGAGAAGTAGCCCAATCGGAGCTATGGCAGCAATATAAACGTTGTGGAATAAAAGGAGGCAAGACCCTAAGGATGAAACAAGTAGTGAAGGAAAGAAAAAAAACCGAGAATATAAAATGATAGTGATTTGGATCATGAGGAAAAAGCAGGTCAAAGCACGAGATAAAAAGAATAAAAGAACAAGCGAGATTTCTATAAAATATCTAATATTGTAACGACAAAATGAGAAAACCGAAAGCATTCACGAATACTGCGGCGGGGCGTCGTTCGCAACCGTCATACTTCCTGCGGCTGAAACTCCAACACCAGGCGATATGGGAGCACGTAGTGCTCCACAGCATAAAGAAGATTATTTCGCATGGTCTCCACAGTAATTCCCATCTCAACAAGCCGATTCGACGAAAGCAAAAGAAGTTGATATCCGTCAATTTGATGGGCTGACGAAAAATATCCATTAGAATAACTAATATCAAAGAAAGAACACACTAGGATTCATACATTTGAACTTTTCAACAACAACCGGCGCAAACCCGTTCTCAATAACCAATCTTCAACATCCTCACAAGACCATGAGGCGACGTTATTCCTCGGCCTCTGCAATACTCCAGACGTCACAACCATCATACTCGAGCCACGAGCAGGAGCAATCACGCGATTCATCCTAGCCTCATTCGCTTTATCGTAACGAGACGGACCTTGCGTCCCATCAAGAGTCATAGAACCCAGATGCGTTAATTCCTTCGCCTTTTCGTTTTGCACATCCGTCACTGTCGGAATTACATCGTAGTCGTTATCAATGCGAGAGGAGCTGGCCGTTGGGATCGCGTTCAAGCCGGAAAAAAAGTTGGATTTCGAGTCGCGAGGGTCGTCAGGTGGGGGGAGCGGTTCTGATCGTAGATTTGTAATTGGTAAAGTAGGAGAAGTGACGGTGGCCTCCGTGTCATGAATCTTTTGGGGACAGCTGGAGGATGGTTTGACAAGCTTTGAGTGGGGCCATTCTCGGAACTGGGTGACTTTGACGAGGTATTGTGACGATGACAACGGCGGAGGATACAGAAAGAGACCGGCACAATGACCCCAAGAAGGACGATTATTCCAAGGACAAAGCCTATGATTACAACAGGGGGTAACGAAGAGGCAGTATTTTCTACAGCACTGGTGGGTACTGGAGGAGCAGACTGTGATGGTGTCAATCGAGGGGAATTGCGTTGGCAGTCTTCGTTGGTTCGTTGAGTAACACTAATGCATACCATGAAGATCAGCATAAAGCCCAAACACTAGAATGTAAACGGTAGAAAAGAAACTCACTTGCTGAATGCCGAGAAATTACGAATATCAGAAAAACAATTTCCTTGAATTCTGGTGAGAAAGGGCAGTGAGTTACAGGTCAATTTCTTTAAAACCGGGGAGGTTAGGGCCGCAAAAAAGGAGCAAATGTGGTGAGTGAAAGACAGAAATTCTTAACTACAAAACATATCAATAAAAATCGGAATGATACAACTGGGAATTCCTTTTCCATGGTGCAGGGCTAAACATAGAGATTTAAATCTGATGCAATACCTTTTGGCAGATAGATTCGAAACATATTCAGGGACAGCGCCTGAAAGATAATTATTTTCGAGGTAACTGTTTTTTTTGGAATAATTATTCGTTAAAAGTTTGCAAATGAAGATGAATTAAGCATGATGGTTCAGAAATAATAGTCGGGATTCCGAACTATGGAAGGATGATAAACAGATGATAAACTTACAGCTCTCGAAGAATTCTAAGATTCCCCAATTCTTGCGGTATGGTCCCTTCCAGTTGGTTATTGTAAAGAAATCTGCAATAAACGAAGATGTAAATGAGCATGAGGTTCCGAAATGGGTATCGAGCTTATGATTATGGAAGGATGAAGAACATATGATGAACTTACAGATATGTTAGATTACGAAGATTCCCTAGTTGTGACGGTATGCTCCCTGTTAGTTGGTTATTGTAAAGATATCTGCAACAAATGCAGATTTTAATGAGCATGACGGTTCAGAATAGGTATCGGGCGCAACAGATGATGAACTTACAGCTCTCGAAGAATTCTAAGATTGCCCAATTCTTGCGGTATGGCTCCTGTCAGCTGGTTACTGAAAACACCTCTGCAGCAAATGAAGATGAAAATGAGCATGATGGTGAGTATCAAGCATCCAATGAGAAAAGGATGAGGAACAGATAATAAACTTACAGAAATGTGATACGCCCTGTTGAATCGCACTGAATTCTAAAATCACCACAGCATTCCGTGGCATTTATGCGTAATGACGGAAACGCAGATGACACGACGGAGCAGTCGCTGCTCGACGACATCCCTTTCGAATTCAATAGACAACCGAGCACAAAACAAAAGATGTTAAAGTGAGTGATACCAACCGGTTCTATCATTTTGTGCTCCAAGTACACAAATAAACTTTATACGCGTAGACACGAATTCTCTTGACGCGTCGCCTTGACGCGCATCCATTGACATTCGGTTTTCAGGAGTAATATAGGTGATATGCTATGTAGAATCTAGGCGTGAGAACCACTCATTGTCTTTGTAGCGATAGAAAGTTGGGGTTTACATACTGTACTTGAAAACACAATTAAAACACGATCTGGACTCAACTTGTAGAATCTCACTGACGAGTATATGCATAATAAGGCGGAACAAGCTATGAAGCACGGAGGATGATTGAGAAAGATGCCTTTGATAAGAAATCTATAGTGCTTCATATACGCAGTATCTCACAACAGATTAAATGGAAGGACTGTGTAAAATTGAGAATCTTGACGTTCTAATGGGAAGTAATAAAAAAACAAACTATCAAATTGAGATTGAAGGGAAGGGAGGAGTGAGACATCCACTATATAAATTGATAAAAGGACAAACAACAAGGTTAAAACAAAACAAAAACGAAAAAACAGAAATACATCTTAACAAAAAAAAAGAAGAAAAGGCACGTTTATTTCTTGAAAATGACCAACGCCAGAACGGGTCCCAGAATCCCACCAACGACCAGGACAACGATACCGAACGTGATCAAATGCAAAAAGGACCGACACCATTGTTGATTCGCCTCTCTATGAGCGTTGACAACAGGGTAAGGAGCTGGGAAATTAGGGCTCGCCATAGACTGCTGCCTGATGATTTTAGCTTGCAAGGGCTATCTCTCCTCAAATCAATGCTACCCTTACCGCAAGGCAACTCCCTCATCCAACGGTGCTGTTAACCGTTCCCTCCTATCTCTTCTTTAACTCCCTGACCTTTACACCTTAATATAAAAAATATTTAGCACTGGACTCCAATTTCTTAGTTGAACAATATGAATAGTGGGGTGGCTCTTTCATACGCCATACATCACACGCGCTTACCTCGTGTATAGTAAGGCGTTCACTGATTTTCCCCCCTCCTGTAATCAACTATTCTTCCATAGACATTGAGTGAACCATCATCTATCCTGAATATACGGTGAGGGAACGATCAGAATGACTTGAGGATACATGTCAACGACAATTGCAGACGAAAATTCAAAGAAAATGAATACGTTGATTTCGCGTTAAGCTGTTGCTGGATGCGAGTTTTCTCACTTTCAGCATAAGCAATGTGAATGATACGCTGCATGTCAGCACCTTGGCAGAGCTTGTAATAAAGGATTCGCTGTGAGTAACAGAAAACTTGATGAAGCCGAGACGTCATTTTTTTAAAGTGAAAAACCGTTGTTACACCGTGCATTTCAGTCGACAAGACCCTCCGTCATGCTCGACCTGTTCACCGTTCTAACAAAAGGAGGCGTTGTGCTGTGGTCAAGAGAGTTTGCAGAGATCAGGGCCGCATCATCTGGACATCCCATCGATGCGTTAATTGCTGATGTTCTTGTTGAGGAGAGAGCTGGCATTGATCACTATGACAAGGATTCTTATAGAGTGCAGTGGACATTTGCAAACGACCTTGGACTCATCTTTGTGGTCAGTGTCGACTTTGTTTTTCTTTTCAAACCATCCCGAAGGATGATTTATTGTTGGAACTTTTTCTTTGACCAGTGGCTGTTTTCGGTAACGCTGGTTATGGTAGACCGGGCTTCACACTTTTATTGAAATTTCTTACCTTTAACTCATGTTGTGACAGGTGGTTTATCAAAGGATTCTGCAATTGACTTACATTGAGGAATTATTGGATCTTGCAAAAGGATCTTTTGTTACCTTGTTCTCTGATATCGTTGGCGACTCGTCTGCTCTCCACGTTTACGACTATGATGAAGCCTTTGATATCATTCTGAATGGATTGGAAGGACGCGCTACTGTGGTTCGTTCGATTCTCATGTCCTTTGATGAGCATATATTCTTATGACCTTTGATGAGTATATTGACTTATTGGCCTTTTTTTTAGGAAAAGAAAAAAGTTCCTAGAAAGTTTCAAGATTCGAAAAAGTTTGCCAACACTCTCGAAGGTTCAAAGGTAAAAGGTGGGGAAAGGGGGAGACGATTCATAACGGTTGGCTAATGGGCGATTTCTCTGATTCTGGTAGAGTCTCCAAAGGCAGAAAAGGTATCGGAATCTGGGACAGAATCAACACCAGGGTCTCCGAATGATATTGCAGGGAAGCTTAAAAAATTACAACTTGCGCGTAGTGGGAAAAAGTCACCGGCAAAGAAGGATCTACCGATAAAGGAGGAAGCGGATCAGTAAGTCATATGACGTCTTCACTCCATTTTGGGTTTTGAAATCTTTCGGTGTGAATAATTGGATACGTTTTAGAAAAAAAGAAAAAGGTGCTTCGAAGCTGGAATGGTACCGTACCGCAAGACGGAGGAAAGAAACTCGATTTTAGTGAATCGAAAGATGATGCAGACGTACAAGCTGATGATTGGGTAGGGCATTGATGTTCAAGGAAGCCATCATACTGACCTACCTTGTTTAGGTGGACAGGGCCGCGATGGGAATGAGGACGTCAGACGGATTGTATGAGGCGGCTGAGATGGATGACGTGGACGATGATGAGGACGATGAAGCTCGAGATTGTAAGTCCAATGCTCAACGACGAATGCACCCAAGTCCGGAGGCCTCTTTTCCTACATCAAATCCTTTACCAGTCAAAAAGCGCTCTCGAGGACAGTGTTGCCCCGATCCTTGCTAAAATGAAAGAACACCTGATTACGAAGAATGTGGCGTCGGAAATTGCAGAAACCCTTTGCAACTCAGTGAGCAGCTCTCTTATCGGACAGAAGCACGGAATTTCACTTATTTCTTCCACGGTCAAAACCAACATGGAGACGCTCTCAAGAGAATCTTAACACCAAGGACGTCGACCGATATTCTTCGTGATGTGATGGCAGCCAAGGCTGAGGGAAGACCCTATTCGTTTGTTTTTATCGGCGTTAACGGTGTTGGGAAAAGTACAAATCTCAGCAAAGTTTGCTTCTGGTTGATTCAGAACGGGTTGAAGATCTTGATTGCTGCATGCGACACTTTTAGATCTGGGCTGTTGAGCAGCTCCGTGTGCATGTGAGAAATTTAACGGCATTGGAAAGCGGGGCGGTTGTGGATCTTTACGAGAGGGGTTACGGCAAAGACTCGGCGGCCATTGCAAGGACGCCATTAACTATGGTAATTTGTAGAAATGCTTTGAGGACTTGTCTAATTTTGATATTGAGTGTAGCAAAACAACACAAATACGATGTGGTGCTGGTTGATACGGCTGGGCGTATGCAAGATAATGAGCCTTTAATGCGTGCACTGGCAAAGGTATATGCGTGTTGATTTGAAGTTTCGACGATCTAACCTTTTCCAAAAAAAAAACGACACAGCTTGTCGCTCTCAACACCCCGACAAAATTATTTTCGTCGGCGAAGCTCTTGTCGGAAACGAGTCTGTTGACCAACTCACCAAGTTTAATCAGGCACTGCGTGATTTTTCTGGCATGGCCAACCCGCGGCAAGTGGACGGTATCATCTTGACCAAGTTTGACACTGTGGACGACAAGGTTGGAGCAGCGCTCAGTATGACGTATATCACTGGACAGCCCATCTTGTTTGTGGGGACTGGACAGACGTACACTGATCTGAAGAGGATGAACGTGAAGAGTATTGTGTCAACGTTGCTCTCTTGATGATGATGATTATAATAATAATATAATGTACAAGCAAAAAAGGGATAATAATAATGAAATGAATAGGGTAATTAATTCATGAATTAGAGACAATTCTCATCATTTATTATTTATTATTATTAATTAGTGGTGATGAGATTGCTTGGTAATTAGTGACCCAGGAGAGAGACACATTTCGAGCCCCTCTCTCTGCACACACAGCACCACCACCACCACCAACCACTTATTAAATAAATACTAATAATAAATAAATAAATCATTTCACCAGCGACGACTGTTATCCATGCAACATCACCCAATTTCATTCCATTCACATCGAGTAGCATCATCCTGTTGAACCTACTCGCACTCTACGTTACGCATCATCAATCATCATTAAATCATCCCCCCTCTCCATCCCATCCCATCCATCCCTTTACAACCCATCAAAGAAAATGATGATGGCCAAACCACATTCCCTCAAGTCCAAACGACCCATCAACATCACAAGAACCCTCAAAACATCCATAGTCCCCATCCTCTTCACCTTTGCATTCCTCGTCCTAGTCTCCCTCGTCATCGTCTCAGGCGTCCTGAACCATGTAACGTTGACAGTTTCCGTTTCCTCAATGTCCTCATTCTCTTTTCCATATTTTTGTTGATCTGCTATAAAACAGAGAACGGTAAGCCCCCCCCCCCCAATCTCCCGCCATTCAGACCCCTTACCTGATTTTTTTAGGGTGACAGCAAATTCCATAGAGTCGTCATTTCGAAAGCTCCAGACGGTACAAACTCGACGTTTGCGCTTGCCAAAGATCAACTTAACAATGATACCAATAATCTTTTGAATTATAACGTCATTGTCGTCAAGGCGGTGCCGGTGGCGATTGATCCGGCGAATTATAATTTTAGAATCAGGTTCTCGTTTTTTCCTAATGGTTAGTGGGTGAAAGATCGTGGGGGTGTTTTTTGGTTTGAGAAATGGTTTTTGTGATGGACGGCCTGCGAAGCGGGTAGACACTGGGGGTTATATGGTATGGGTTGGCGGGTATGATTTATTGAGCTGTAAAGCGAGGACCTCTTCATCGGAAAAAAAAAAGCCAATGATTCTTTTGACAGCCCAAACCTCATCTTGAATCATTTTCAAACTCCTCTAATCCCATATACTTATCCCTTTATTCCACCCTTCCTTTTAAAAATAGGCGACTTTGCGCAGTTGAGACTTGGACAACAGGATGGAGCTTATTCATTGACAAAGGACATTGACGTTAATGTTTGGTAAAAATAATCCTCTCCCATATTTTCTAAATGTTTCCATCTTTTTTGTTCTAACGATTTGTGTGTATTTGATGAATAGATTCTCATTCCGTCACTTTTACGAAAAACAACCTTATGCCGTCTAGAGAGATTGCATTTGGGTTTATTAGTGGAGGTTTGAAACATGATATTTCTTAACCTTATTTTTTTCACTCGGCTTCCTTACTTTTTGAAATGGCTATTGACCCGTTTGTGGTTTGTTTTTAGATTTTAATCATTACCCGTTCGACGTGTACAGCAGCACACCCATCATGATTAGTGGGAGATACAATAACGGGAATGCGAGTGATCTTCAGGATGTACCACTCAGAGTTGAGTTCACTGGATCCGTTTTAAGGTGAGAAATTATACACTTGCATCCCTATCCCCTCTACTTATTATATTAATTAAAATAAAAACAGTTATACTGTTGAAGCACCAGGACTCGACGATCTCACTGCAACCGATGAATTTGAGACAGTGTACCGTGGTCAACTTATTGAAATGGATATTGTCATCAAGAGGGCTTTTGCTACTATCGTAAGTCATTCTTGTTGCATTGTATATTTAAGTGATGTTAACAAATTATTATTTTATTTTCAGTTTTTTCTCAGTCATGGTCATGTTTATTTTATGGCTTCTCAGTCTTCTCGTTCTGGGCGTTGTCATTCAAATCTATTTCCGAGATCGTACCGTTGAACCACCTACCGCTGTATTGTTGTGACGCTTTTGTAAGTATCATTTTTCTTCTATATTTATTCCGTCGTTACAGAAGAGTCTTATTTATTTTTTTTTGCTAAACCCAAATATTACATTGAATTCATGATATATAGATTTGCCCTCCCAGCTGTCCGGAACGCACAACCAGGAGCGCCTCAAATTGGTTGCATCTCTGATATTGTATCCTTCTTTTGGCAATGGCCATTTCTGGCATAGCAGGTACCGTTTTCAACCCTCCCCCCTAACATTGTATTTTTACATCATTTGTTTTTTTAATTGGTTTTTTTAAAAATTATAGGCTCGTTAATTCTGATCAACTATACCCGGAAACACAAGATTCGAAGACCCAAACCTTCTTCTTCCTCTGGATCAACGTTTTTGAAAAAGGATGATGGTGGTGGGAGACTTTCGTTGGATGAACCTTTGTTTATGGTTGGAGGGGATGAGGATGATACAAGGACGTTGAATGATGATAGAAGACCTTTAATAAAGTAGTTGATTTGTTTTGAGATGGTTGTCGTTGTTATTGGTTGACTGTGTGGATATTTCATGGTTTAAGACAAAGTCACTGGAGAGCCGTATTTCCTCGTCACCGACTATTATAATTGTAAGTAAGATATGAGGACACGAGAAGAAAGTGACATTGGTTTGTCAAAGAAGGTGTTGATGCCTTTGACGGACTTCTGGGAATTTGAGGCACTGGAATTCACAAAAGGCCACAGGTTCATGGGTTTTATTCTGTTCAAATATTGTGTATACCTCATGATATCTTTTTGGGTTGGACGAAGGCCAAGCTCACTGGGGAAGAAGGGAATAAATAAAAATGACTAGCAGCGTAATATCTTAACCACGAACCGGTCCGGTCGATGAAGTGTTTTGTGAATACCAACGCGAAACTTTCACTGTTGACTTTTGTGATAAAGTGCTAGGAAACAGTCAATGTGACCCAGTTGGAGATTTAGTTGACTGAGAATGACTTGCATATCAGGAAGGAGGTGGGATTCTTTTCAAAATCATCACCAGCTTTTTTATTAATGAATAAGGACGGAGCACGTAGCAAAGTCTTCAAATTGCAGCTTTCATTTGATCTCTTGATTACATTTTATATAGAAACGTCATACACATATTATTAAAAGTACCGTTTCTACCCAAGTAAGCCCAAACCTTAAAAAATGCTTTCCTTCCGCTGCAGTTGTGTTCAGCTGGTCGAGACCTTCCGCGACGCTCCCAATGTGGTTTACACGAATGAAGTTCAACTTTTACATAACTTGATGCCAAAGTGGTTGGTAATGCTGATCAATGGTCTAGCATGACCGTTATTCCTACGGATACGGTTTACGGGTTCAAGGTGGAGTACTCTAACTTAGGTGTCTCCTATTTTTCTCAACTCATATTGGACGTGCTGAGATCATTCATGAATTACAACGCTAATAACCTCCTCGCGCTCCATCAACGGTAGCCATGCCGAGTTTGCTCCATACACCTTCTAGTTTTGCGGTTGCCTCCGTCCTCAAGGCTGCGTTTTGGTACCAGATGCGCGCAGAATACCTTTGTTTCCTCCCATATCAACTCTTGTAGCCAATTTGTCAATAATGGCGGCAAGAACCCTTTGTCGACAGTAGATTAGGTCAGAGGAGTTATCAAAGTGAAGTAGCGTTGGATGGCATCCTCTGGAGGGAGTAGCTGCCTCAGATACGCAAGCACCTGCTTTGGACGTGGCCGTCTTTCCTGACAAGTTGACGTCGCGTCTCTGACAAATAAATAAAAATAATAAATAATAAATGATATTGAATGCTGATCAAGACATTATTTTCCTCTGTCTTTTTCCATTAATTAATTAATTAAAGAGTATTTAAATACTAATATAGGCCATACTCATAGTAATAGGGTGTGGGGCTTGATTTATAAATGAAATTAAATAAAATAAATAAATATATATTGTGTCACTTTACTCTTTTGACAAAATCAAAGCCATTTATTTATTTGTTATTTATTTTAATGAATTCTATTACATATAAAGGAGGTGTGTCTTTTTGTTTGTCTTTTTGCTCTGTGAAATTGTCAATTTATGTTTTTTTTATTATTCTGTTTTAGTTAATTAGTTAATTAGTTAATTATATACTTAATTCATTTATAGTGAAAAAGATGCAATGACGACGATGACGACTACTACTAGAGGACGTCAACCGTCATCATCACTACTACCACCACCACCATCATCATCATCACCATCACCATCATCATCATCATCATCACTACCACGACTGCCTCCTCAAAGACTAGACTCTGCTTCACCTAGTAGTAGTCGAATAAGATCTCTCTCTCCTCCAGTGAGAGGTAGACCACCTTTACCATCCATCCCATCATCAACATCATCAACCCCCAGGACTCAACCTGCTACACTCCCATCATCATTATCTTCTTCCCATGTTCGGGCTCAGTCTCCTCCACCAAGGCAAGTCGGTGCAAGCATGCCCCGTCCCACCGCACCGCTCGCACTCTATCTCCATCAAGAAGACTTATCAAAGAAGAAGAACAACAACTACAGGAACAACCAATTACCCCCAGCATGAACCGCAAGATTCACCTCTACGCTACTACCTCAGACCCAGATTCTGGTGAATCCGCAAACCTCTCCCTTAAAGACGTCCGTCTGCCATTGTCACCACAAAAGCCCCTCCAAAACAACTCAAGCATATCCGTTCCAACCCTCTCATTGAAATTCAATCCTCGTCATTATTATCATCGTCATCAACACAACCTACCACAATGACACCACTGCAAGAGCACAACCCATTTCTCCTTCCTCCCCACCCCTCGCTGAACTTGAAGTCGACACGGTCGACATTTCAGAAATGTACCGTCTTGATACCAATACTCCTTCAACACGACTCCCTCAACCTCATTCAGCAGGCGACCCGACCTTCCGCACCATCTCCCCATCCGCTTTCCCAGTCACAGCCTCAAATCTTCCAACAACCCACAACAATCCCCACCACCACCTCATTCAACAGACAATAAACCCATCTCCCCATCCACTGTTCCCATCACCACATCAAGTTCACCTCCCCCAACTCTCACCAGATCTCCGTCCCCTCCTCGTCGATGGCATTCCAACGCTTTTAAATAACAGACACCATG
This sequence comes from Chytridium lagenaria, assembly GCA_025449115.1. Taxonomy (NCBI): domain Eukaryota; kingdom Fungi; phylum Chytridiomycota; class Chytridiomycetes; order Chytridiales; family Chytridiaceae; genus Chytridium; species Chytridium lagenaria. The sequence goes on from JAHLKC010000206.1 coordinate 31,558, forward strand.
ACCGAACACACAGACGAAGAACATCAGACCTCTCCACTAACCTCCAACCCGTCTCCCTTCCACGTCCTCCTCGCTTCTCTTTTCCCTCTCAACCTCGCACTGCGGGCGTATGGGTAAAACTAATTTCACGAGTGGCTACCCAACAGAGGATCTCTTCCCTACCCTGCTTCCAATGCGGGAACATTTGGGAGAGGAAAAGCTGTGGGTTCCATGCAACGTGGAACCCTTCCTTATCCTGTTGTCAACACTCAGAAAGAGGCGAATCAACGATGGTGTCGCTCCTTTTTGATCACGTTGGGATCGTTCTCTTGGTCGTTGGTGGGTAATGGGACCCGTTCTCGCGTTGGTCATTTTCAAGAAATAGCAGCACCTTTTCTTTTCTTATTTTATAAGGCCATGTTTTCTTTTTTTCTTTTTTCCTTTCTGTTTTTGACTTTGTCTGTGTTTTAGTTTTTTGAGGTTTCATAGTGAGTGTTTTATTATCCATTCAATTCTTTCTCAGTTTGTTACTTCTAATTCGAGCATCAATGCCTTTCGTTGTTCTCTCTCCTATCCGACATACTTTACCGTTTCTTCTGAAATACAATTTCACGCTACCCTTTCCATTTAATCTCTCGTGGGATGTTGCATGTATGAGGCACTATAGCCTAATTCTCAATTATAGTCCGTTCTCACTCACACTCCCGTTTTCCATAGCTCGTTTCACCTTTATTTTTAAATGAAGAATTGTAACCAAACCCCATACATCATGTATAGACTCGTCAGTGAGAATCTACACATTAAGTCAATCCTTTTTTGTGTTTATTAACAATAAGTAAACCTCAACCTTTTGTACAATAAAAGCGGTCCTCATGCCGATATTCTCTATAACGTATCACCTAGTTTACTCTGGCAAACTGAATGTCCATGGGTGCGCGTCAATGTGACCAAAATCCTTGTCTTATATACACCGTATAAAGTTTATTTGTGTTGGAGCACAAAATGATTGAACCGGTTGGTATCACTCACTTTAACATCTTTTGTTTTGTGCTCGGTTGTCTTTTGAATTTGAAAGGGATGTCGTCGAGCAGCGACTGCTCTGTCGTGTCATCGGCGTTTCCGTCGCTACGCATAAGTGCGACGGGATGCTGTGGTGAATCTAGAATTCAGTGTGATTCAACAGGGCGTATCACTACACTGTAAGTTTAATATCTGTTCCTTATGCCTTTTGTCATTGTATGCTTTTTACTCATTTTGAACCATCATGCTTGTTTACATCTTCATTTGCTGCAGAGGTCTTAACAACAGACAACTGGCAGGATCCATACCGCAAGAATTGGGCAGTCTTAGTAATCTTCAAGGGCTGTAAGTTCATTATCTGTTCTTCATCCTTCCATAGTCAGAAGCTTAATACCCATTTCTGAACCATCACGCTCATTAACATCTTCATTTGTTGCAGATTTCTTTACAATAACCAACTGACAGGAGGCATACCGTCACAATTGGGTGGTCTTAGTAATCTTCGATGGTTGTAAGTTCATCATCTGTTCTTCAACCTTCCATATTTTTGAATCCCGGTTGTTATTTCTGAACTATCATGCTTATTTCATCTTCATTTGCATACTTATAACGAATAATTTTTTGAAAAACAGTTTCCTCGATAACAACTATCTTTCAGGCACTGTCCCTGAATATGTCTCGAAAGTTACTTACAGAAGGTACTTCATCAGTTTGAAATCTATGTTTAGCCCTGCACCACGGACAATGAATTCGCAGTTAACTCATTCCAATTTTTAGTGATATGTTTTGTAGTTAAGATTTTCTGTCTTTCACTCACCACATTTGCTCCTTTTTTGCGGCCTTAACCTCCCGTTTTTAAAGCCATTGACCTGTAACTAACTGGCACTCTGTTCTGATAGTATTGAAGGGAATTGCTTTTCTGATGTTCGTAATTCCTCGGCATACAGAAAGTAAGTTTATTTTTCTCAGTTATCTTCATGCGTTCACCCTTTATACTGATCATTGTTGCATGCATTAGTATAACCCAGCGATCTGAAGAAGACTGCCAACGCAATTCCCTGGATTCACGCCTTCAAGCTTTTCAATATCAAGCACCCTCCTTCCCACAGACACTTCTATCACCGACACTTCTGAAGCAAAATCCGCTAGTCTCACACCTTCAAATTCTGCCGCACCAGTGACCTCCATTTTACCAGACACTTCAAACACCGCCACCTCCAATGTTGTATCCCTGGTCTAATCACAGGCGTCGTTCTTGGAATAGTTGTCATTCTTGGAGTCATTGCCGTCACTTTCTATATCCACCGCCGTCGTCATCGTCACAATGTCTCGTCAAAATCATTCAATTCCGAGAATGGCCCCACTCCAAGCTCGTCATACCATCCTCCAGCTGTTCCCCCAAGATTCACGACATAGAGGCCACCGTCACTCGTCCTTCTTTACCAATCACAAATCTACGATCAGAACCGCTCCCTCCACCTGACGATCCTCGCGACTCGAAATCTACCTTTTTTTCCGGATTGAACGCGATCCCAACGGCCAGCTCCTCACGCATTGATAAAGACTACAGTGTGATCCCAGCAGTGACAGATGTGCAAAACGTAAAGGCGGAGGAATTAACGCATTTGGGTTCTATGACTCTGGATGGGACGCAAGGTCCGTCTCGTTACGATAAAGCGAATGAGGCTAGGATGGATCGCGTGATTGCTCCTGCTCGTGGATCGAGTATGATGGTTGTCACGTCTGGAGCAGGGCAGAGGTCGAGGAATAACGTCGCATCATGGTCTTGTGAGGATGTTGAAGATTGGTTAACTGAGAATGGGTTCGCGCTAGTTGTGCTTGAAAAGTTTAAATGTAGGAGTCGGTTTTTTTTTTTCGCTTTTGATATATTGTATTTTTCTTATGCTTTTTCTCGGCAGCCCATCAGATTGACGGATATCAGCTTCTTCTACTGTCGTCGAGCCGGCTTGTTGAGATGGGAATTACTGTGGAAACCATGCGAGATAATCTTCTTTACGCTGTTGAGCGACTACGAGTTCCCATGTCGCCTGGTATTGGAGTTTCAACCGCAGGAAGTATGACGTTTGCAAACGACGCCCCGCCGCAGTACTCGTGAAAGTTTTCGTTCCTATTATTTTGTCACCTTAGAGTAGATGATATCGATGTTACCGTTTTCGCCTTAATGTTTGACGTGCGTTTTCCTCATGAGCCTGCTATCACTATCATTTTATATTCTTGATTTTTTCTTCCTTACAATTTGTTTTTGTTTTAAAGCCTTCCTTCCTTTTTATTTCCAAACTTTATTATTGCTGTCACAGCTCCGATTGGGCTATATTTGCTTCACGACGTTTTCGTTTGGCTCTTTATTTCAGTTCAAATCGCGCTGTTAGTGCCTCCGCTTTTAATACTTTTAGTTGAATGCTCTTATTGTTATCTTACCAATCTCCTTGAAGCGGCCTCTTTGTATCATTAGATCACGCAACAGTAAAATTCTGTCGTTTAAAATACACTTTATTTGTTTCATTATTGAATTTACTGATTCTTCCACGGCTCTCTAACCAAACAGTATTGGCGGTTGAGGTTCGAAATGAATATTCTTTTTCGCTTTTGCGGCGACTCTTTGCTGACGTTACGTTGTAGTGCCGTATTTCGATTCTTATGCACGCTCTCCGCGTCAATCATCTTTGACACCGCCAGCATAACTTATAGTTGCTTAGCCCTCAACTTTCTTCTGAGTTCAATGAAGTGTATTTTCTTTCATAGGGTTAAATATTGTGCTGTAAGTTCCACATTATCAAGTTTTTTTGGGGATCCCTATTAATCAAAACTTCTGTAAATGCGAACATCCAATGACCGAACACACAGACGAAGAAACATCAGACCTCTCCAGCAACCTCAAACCCGTCTCCCTTTCACGTCTTCCTCGTTAGTTTCGTTTTGTTCCAACCTTGTTTGTTTTTTATTTTTCCTTCTTTTTTTTAGTTTGTGTTTTACTCATCCTTTCATTTAAGTCTCAGTTTGACTTTTGCCCATTCTCATTCAAGCTACGGATTTCTTTTGTTGTTCTCTCTCCCTATGCGATTTATTTTACCGTTTGTTCCGAATTCACATTCACGTTATCCTTTGATCCATGTCGCACGATGGCCTAAGTTTAAATATATCCCGTTCTCACTCAACCTCCCGATTTCCATAGCTCGTTTCGCCTCCATCTTGCGAATAAAGAATCGTAACCAAACCCCACAAAATATGCGGATACTCGTCAGTGAGAATCTACAAGTTGAGTCCAAATTCGTTTTGTCATTATTAGAAAAACAATAAGTTAGCTCCATCAATCTATCTACAAAGACAGTCAGTGGTCCTCACGCCGAGATTTGCCACAACTTAAATATCAAGTGTTTTACTCCTGAAAACTGAATGTTAATAGGTGCACGTCAAGGCGACGTGTCACGAAATCCGTCCGTGTCTACGCGTATAAAGTTTGTTTGTGTTGGAGCACAAAATGATAGAACCGGTTGGTGTCACTCACTTTCCCATCTTTGTTTGTGCTCGGTTGTCTGTTGAAGTCAAAAGGGATGGCGTCGTCGAGCAGCGACTGCTCCGTCGTGTCATCGGCGTTTCCGTCGCTACGCATAAGTGCGACGGGATGCTGTGGTGATTCTAGAATTCGGTGTGATTCAACAGGGCGTATCACTGGACTGTAAGTTTAATATCTGTTTTGTCATTGGATGCTTGATACTCATTAAACCATTATACGTTTTTACCTCTTCGTTTGTTGCAGAGGTCTTGCCAATACCCAACTGTCAGGAGTCGTACCGCCAGAATTGGGCAATCTCAGTAATCTTCGACTTCTGTAAGTTCATCATCTGTTCTTCATCGCTTCATATTTGGATGCTCGTTACTCATTTCTGAACCATCATGCTCATTTACACCTTCGTTTATTACAGATTTCTTTACAATAACCAACTGGAAGGGACCATACCGCCACAATTGGGTAATCTTAGTAATCTTCAAGTGCTGTAAGTTCATCATATGTTCTTCATCCTTTCATAACTGTGCTCGATACCCATTTCTGAACCATCAAGCTCATTTACATCTTCATTTGTTGCAGACATCTTTTCAATAATCAACTGACAGGAGCCATACCCGCGCAATTGGGCAATCTTAATAATCTTCGAGAACTGTAAGTTCATCATCTGTTCTTCATCATTCCATAATTGGATGCTCGATACCCATTTCTGAACCATCATGCTTATTAACATCTTCATTTGTTGCAGAGGTCTTTACAATAACCAACTGGCAGGAGCCGTACCGCCACAATTAGGGAATCTTAATAATCTTTGGCAGCTGTAAGTTCATCATCTGTTTATTATCCTTCCATGATTCGGAATCCCACTCATCATTTCTGAACCATCATGCTTATTTCATCTTCATTTGCAAACTTGTAACGAATAATTATTCCCAAAAAACAGTTACCTCGAAAACAATTATCTTTCAGGCGCTGTCCCTGAATATGTTTCGAATCTATCTTCCAAAAGGTATTGCATCAGATTTAAATCTCTATGTTTAGCCCTGCACCATGGAAAAGGAATTCCCAGTTGAATCATTCCGATTTTTATTGATATGTTTTGTAGTAAAGATTTTCTGTCTTTCACTCTCCACATTTGCTCCTTTTTTGCGGTCCTAAACTCCCCGTTTATAAAGCAATCGACCTGTAACTAACTGACTTTGTCCTGACAGTATTGAAGGGAATTGTTTTTCTGATATTCGTAATTCCGCGGCATATAGCAAGTAAGCTTATCTACCAGTTACATTCATGCGTTCACGCTTTATACTGATCATTGTTGCATGCATTAGTATAACCCAGCGATCTGAAGAAGACTGCCAACGCAATTCCCCTGGATTCACGCCTTCAAGCTTTTCCACCGTAACCACCGACACCTCCGCACCTTCAAACTCTGCCGCACCAGGAACTTCCATTTCACCAGAAACTTCAAATACCGCTACCTCCAATGTTGTATCCCCGGGTCTCATCACTGGTATCGTTCTTGGAATAATCGTCCTTCTTGGGGTCATCGCCGTCACTTTCTACATCCGACGTCGTCATCGTCACAACATCAATAACTCCACAAAGTCACCCGATTCCGAGAATAACACCCCTCCAAGCTCGTCAAACCATCCTCTACCTGTCCCCCCCAAGATTGATGACTTGGAGGCCCGCGTCACTCGTCCTTCTTTACCAATCACAAATCTACGATCAGAACCGCTCCCTCCACCTGACGACCCTCGCGACTCGAAATCTACCTTTTTTTCCGGATTGAACGCGATCCCAACGGCCAGCTCCTCACGCATTGATAAAGACTACAATGTGGTCCCAGCAGTGACAGATGTGCAAAACGAAAAGGCGGAGGAATTAACGCTTTTGGGTTCTATGACTCTTGATGGGACTCAAGGTTCGTCTCGTTACGATAAAGCGAATGAGTCTAGGATGGATCGCGTGATTGCTCCTGCTCGTGGATCGAGTATGATGGTTATGACGTCTGGAGCAGAGCAGAGGTCGAGGAGTAACATCGCATCATGGTCTTGTGAGGATGTTGAAAATTGGTTGTCTGAGAATGGGTATGCGCTGGTTGTTGTTGAAAAGTTTAAATGTAAGAGTTTGTCTTTTTTTCGCATGCGATATTTTATTTTTTTCTAATGGTTTTTTTCATCAGCCCATCAAATTGACGGATATCAACTTCTTCTGCTTTCATCGAGTCGACTTGTTGAGATGGGAATTACTGTGGAGACCATGCGAGACAATCTTCTTTACGCTGTTGAGCGACTACGAGTTCCCATGTCGCCTGGTATTGGAGTTTCAACCGCAGGAAGTATGACGTTTGCAAACGACGCCCCGCCGCAGTACTCGTGAAAGTTTTCGTTCCTATTATTTTGTCACCTTAGAGTAGATGATATCGATGTTACCGTTTTCGCCTTAATGTTTGACGTGCGTTTTCCTCATGAGCCTGCTATCACTATCATTTTATATTCTTGATTTTTTTTCTTCCTTACAATTTGTTTTTGTTTTAAAGCCTTCCTTCCTTTTTATTTCCAAAATTTATTATTGCTGTCACAGCTCCGATTGGGCTATATTTGCTTCACGACGTTTTCGTTTGGCTCTTTATTTCAGTTCAAATCGCGCTGTTAGTGCCTCCGCTTTTAATACTTTTAGTTGAATGCTCTTATTGTTATCTTACCAATCTCCTTGAAGCGGCCTCTTTGTATCATTAGATCACGCAACAGTAAAATTCTGTCGTTTAAAATACACTTTATTTGTTTCATTATTGAATTTACTGATTCTTCCACGGCTCTCTAACCAAACAGTATTGGCGGTTGAGGTTCGAAATGAATATTCTTTTTCGCTTTTGCGGCGACTCTTTGCTGACGTTACGTTGTAGTGCCGTATTTCGATTCTTATGCACGCTCTCCGCGTCAATCATCTTTGACACCGCCAGCATAACTTATAGTTGCTTAGCCCTCAACTTTCTTCTGAGTTCAATGAAGTGTATTTTCTTTCATAGGGTTAAATATTGTGCTGTAAGTTCCACATTATCAAGTTTTTTTGGGGATCCCTATTAATCAAAACTTCTGTAAATGCGAACATCCAATGACCGAACACACAGACGAAGAAACATCAGACCTCTCCAGCAACCTCAAACCCGTCTCCCTTTCACGTCTTCCTCGTTAGTTTCGTTTTGTTCCAACCTTGTTTGTTTTTTATTTTTCCTTCTTTTTTTTAGTTTGTGTTTTACTCATCCTTTCATTTAAGTCTCAGTTTGACTTTTGCCCATTCTCATTCAAGCTACGGATTTCTTTTGTTGTTCTCTCTCCCTATGCGATTTATTTTACCGTTTGTTCCGAATTCACATTCACGTTATCCTTTGATCCATGTCGCACGATGGCCTAAGTTTAAATATATCCCGTTCTCACTCAACCTCCCGATTTCCATAGCTCGTTTCGCCTCCATCTTGCGAATAAAGAATCGTAACCAAACCCCACAAAATATGCGGATACTCGTCAGTGAGAATCTACAAGTTGAGTCCAAATTCGTTTTGTCATTATTAGAAAAACAATAAGTTAGCTCCATCAATCTATCTACAAAGACAGTCAGTGGTCCTCACGCCGAGATTTGCCACAACTTAAATATCAAGTGTTTTACTCCTGAAAACTGAATGTTAATAGGTGCACGTCAAGGCGACGTGTCACGAAATCCGTCCGTGTCTACGCGTATAAAGTTTGTTTGTGTTGGAGCACAAAATGATAGAACCGGTTGGTGTCACTCACTTTCCCATCTTTGTTTGTGCTCGGTTGTCTGTTGAAGTCAAAAGGGATGGCGTCGTCGAGCAGCGACTGCTCCGTCGTGTCATCGGCGTTTCCGTCGCTACGCATAAGTGCGACGGGATGCTGTGGTGATTCTAGAATTCGGTGTGATTCAACAGGGCGTATCACTGGACTGTAAGTTTAATATCTGTTTTGTCATTGGATGCTTGATACTCATTAAACCATTATACGTTTTTACCTCTTCGTTTGTTGCAGAGGTCTTGCCAATACCCAACTGTCAGGAGTCGTACCGCCAGAATTGGGCAATCTCAGTAATCTTCGACTTCTGTAAGTTCATCATCTGTTCTTCATCGCTTCATATTTGGATGCTCGTTACTCATTTCTGAACCATCATGCTCATTTACACCTTCGTTTATTACAGATTTCTTTACAATAACCAACTGGAAGGGACCATACCGCCACAATTGGGTAATCTTAGTAATCTTCAAGTGCTGTAAGTTCATCATATGTTCTTCATCCTTTCATAACTGTGCTCGATACCCATTTCTGAACCATCAAGCTCATTTACATCTTCATTTGTTGCAGACATCTTTTCAATAATCAACTGACAGGAGCCATACCCGCGCAATTGGGCAATCTTAATAATCTTCGAGAACTGTAAGTTCATCATCTGTTCTTCATCATTCCATAATTGGATGCTCGATACCCATTTCTGAACCATCATGCTTATTAACATCTTCATTTGTTGCAGAGGTCTTTACAATAACCAACTGGCAGGAGCCGTACCGCCACAATTAGGGAATCTTAATAATCTTTGGCAGCTGTAAGTTCATCATCTGTTTATTATCCTTCCATGATTCGGAATCCCACTCATCATTTCTGAACCATCATGCTTATTTCATCTTCATTTGCAAACTTGTAACGAATAATTATTCCCAAAAAACAGTTACCTCGAAAACAATTATCTTTCAGGCGCTGTCCCTGAATATGTTTCGAATCTATCTTCCAAAAGGTATTGCATCAGATTTAAATCTCTATGTTTAGCCCTGCACCATGGAAAAGGAATTCCCAGTTGAATCATTCCGATTTTTATTGATATGTTTTGTAGTAAAGATTTTCTGTCTTTCACTCTCCACATTTGCTCCTTTTTTGCGGTCCTAAACTCCCCGTTTATAAAGCAATCGACCTGTAACTAACTGACTTTGTCCTGACAGTATTGAAGGGAATTGTTTTTCTGATATTCGTAATTCCGCGGCATATAGCAAGTAAGCTTATCTACCAGTTACATTCATGCGTTCACGCTTTATACTGATCATTGTTGCATGCATTAGTATAACCCAGCGATCTGAAGAAGACTGCCAACGCAATTCCCCTGGATTCACGCCTTCAAGCTTTTCCACCGTAACCACCGACACCTCCGCACCTTCAAACTCTGCCGCACCAGGAACTTCCATTTCACCAGAAACTTCAAATACCGCTACCTCCAATGTTGTATCCCCGGGTCTCATCACTGGTATCGTTCTTGGAATAATCGTCCTTCTTGGGGTCATCGCCGTCACTTTCTACATCCGACGTCGTCATCGTCACAACATCAATAACTCCACAAAGTCACCCGATTCCGAGAATAACACCCCTCCAAGCTCGTCAAACCATCCTCTACCTGTCCCCCCAAGATTGATGACTTGGAGGCCCGCGTCACTCGTCCTTCTTTACCAATCACAAATCTACGATCAGAACCGCTCCCTCCACCTGACGACCCTCGCGACTCGAAATCTACCTTTTTTTCCGGATTGAACGCGATCCCAACGGCCAGCTCCTCACGCATTGATAAAGACTACAATGTGGTCCCAGCAGTGACAGATGTGCAAAACGAAAAGGCGGAGGAATTAACGCTTTTGGGTTCTATGACTCTTGATGGGACTCAAGGTTCGTCTCGTTACGATAAAGCGAATGAGGCTAGGATGGATCGCGTGATTGCTCCTGCTCGTGGATCGAGTATGATGGTTGTGACGTCTGGAGCAGCGCAGAGGTCGAGGAGTAACGTCGCATCATGGTCTTGTGAGGATGTTGAAGTTGGTTGTCTGAGAATGGGTTCGCGCCGGTTGTTGCTGAAAAGTTTAAATGTAGAGTCGATTTTTTTTTTACGCATCGAAAATCATTGTTTTCTAATGATTTTTTTCATCAGCCCATCAAATTGACGGATATCAACTTCTTCTGCTTTCGTCGAATCGACTTGTTGAATGGAATTACTGTGGTGACCATGCGAGATAATCTTCTTTACGCTGTTGAGCGACTACGTGTTCCCATGTCGCCTGGTATTGGAGTTTCAACCGCAGGAAGTATGACGTTTGCGAACGACGCCCCGCCGCAGTACTCGTGAAAGTTTTCGTTCCTATTATTTTGTCGCCTTAGAGTAGAGGTTTTGATAGTGATGTTACGTTTTTCGTCTTTAATTTTGAATGCTTTTTCCTCATGAGCCTACTATCACTATCATTTTATATTCTTGATTTTTTTCTTCCTTGCAATTTGTTTTTGTTTTAAAGCCTTCCTTCTTTTATTTCCAAACTTTTTTATTGCTGTCACAGCTCCGATTGGGCTATTTTTGCTTCATGACGTTTTCGTTTGGCTCTTCATTTCAGTTCAAATCGCGCTGTTAGTGCCTCCGCTTCAATACTTTTGTTGAATGCTCTTATTGTTATCATACCAATCTCCTTTAAGCGGCCTTTTTGTATCTTTAATTACTCAATAAAATTCTGTCGTTTAAAGGTGACTGTCGTATACACTTTGTTTGTTTCATTATTGAGGTGACTGATTCTTTCGCAGCTCTCTAAGGGATAAATACCGAGGTCAAAAACGACGACAAGTAATAAATTTTCGACGATTTTTTCCTAAGACGGTAGGATGCGCTTAGCTACGGTCGTACACAATTCGATGAAAAATGCAATATCCTTTTCAATTATAAATTTACACCAGTACCCGCCGGTATACCAAGCGACGTTATTCTCCATTCTTCGCGGGTTGTAAAAAAAACGTGAAAAACAATATACCAGCGTAATTAATACAATTTTTAAATAAAGAAGGCTATTGTATCAAAAAATGTAGTAGCCAAATGGACGGCATACCGGCGTATACGTCCGTCACCAAAAAACATTGGACGTTGTCCGCCGTGTACGCCGGTATGCGGCGGTATGTTCATTTATGGAGTGAACCGGAATACCCAGTATTATGCCATTTTACATTCCTATGACCCGCGCATGATACCACAGCTAGCTGAGATGTGTAGCAACAAGTATGCTTGTAACAGCATTCCTTACGCGCTCAACTGCATGGATTGAGTGTTATGCGCAACGCTTGGCCCACGTACCCTGCATCAAATGAGCTGATGAAATTGTCACAAAAAAACATTGGGCGTTGTCCGCCGTGTATGCCGGTATGCGGCGGTATGTTCATTTATGGAGTGAACCGGAATACCCAGTATTATGCCATTTTACATTCCTATGACCCGCGCATGATACCACAGCTAGCTGAGATGTGTAGCAACAATTATGCTTTGTAACAGCATCCCTTTCGCGCCCAACCGCATGGATTGAGTGTTATGCGCAACGCTTGGCTCACGTACCCTGCATCAAATAAGCTGATGAAATTGTCACCAAAAAACATTCGACGTTGTCCGCCGTGTACGCCGGTATGCGGCGGTATGAACATTTATGGAGTGAACCGGAATACCCAGTATTATGCCATTTTACATTCCTATGACCCGCGCATGATACCACAGCTAGCTGAGATGTGTAGCAACAAGTATGCTTTGTAACAGCATCCCTTTCGCGCTCAACCGCATGGATTGAGTGTTATGCGCAACGCTTGGCTCACGTACCCTGCATCAAATGAGCTGATGAAATTGTCACCAAAAAACATTCGACGTTGTCCGCCGTGTACGCTGGTATGCGGCGGTATGTTCATTTATGGAGTGAACCGGAATACCCAGTATTATGCCATTTTACATTCCTATGACCCGCGCATGATACCACAGCTAGCTGAGATGTGTAGCAACAATTTGCTTTGTAACAGCATCCCTTTCGCGCCCAACCGCATGGATTGAGTGTTATGCGCAACGCTTGGCTCACGTACCCTGCATCAAATAAGCTGATGAAATTGTCACCAAAAAACATTCGACGTTGTCCGCCGTGTACGCCGGTATGCGGCGGTATGTTCATTTATGGAGTGAACCGGAATACCCAGTATTATGCCATTTTACATTCCTATGACCCGCGCATGATACCACAGCTAGCTGAGATGTGTAGCAACAAGTATGCTTTGTAACAGCATCCCTTACGCGCTCAACTGCATGGATTGAGTGTTATGCGCAACGCTTGGCCCACGTACCCTGCATCAAATGAGCTGATGAAATTGTCACCAAAAAAACATTGGGCGTTGTCCGCCGTGTATGCCGGTATGCGGCGGTATGTTCATTTATGGAGTGAACCGGAATACCCAGTATTATGCCATTTTACATTCCTATGACCCGCGCATGATACCACAGCTAGCTGAGATGTGTAGCAACAAGTATGCTTTGTAACAGCATCCCTTTCGCGCTCAACCGCATGGATTGAGTGTTATGCGCAACGCTTGGCTCACGTACCCTGCATCAAATAAGCTGATGAAATTGTCACCAAAAAACATTCGACGTTGTCCGCCGTGTACGCCGCGGTATGTTCATTTATGGAGTGAACCGGAATACCCAGTATTATGCCATTTTACATTCCTATGACCCGCGCATGATACCACAGCTAGCTGAGATGTGTAGCAACAAGTATGCTTTGTAACAGCATCCCTTTCGCGCTCAACCGCATGGATTGAGTGTTATGCGCAACGCTTGGCTCACGTACCCTGCATCAAATAAGCTGATGAAATTGTCACCAAAAAACATTCGACGTTGTCCGCCGTGTACGCCGGTATTCGGCGGTATTGTGAAATATTGAAGGTTTTCTTATATTTCACGTGATATATTTTACTATAAATAAAAGATATAATGACTATAAATGATTGTCTTAGCCTAGGCGTCACTTATATTTCCAAGAGTACGTGTTCTCTTATATGATGATACTTCGTTGTCAAATTACGACTGACGTCACTAATGCGTATTTGTTTAGAGTTATATGAGCGCGTTAGGAACGAGCAGACGTACTTATGTATATAGGGGTTTATGTGTTTATTGTTTATATTTTTCTCGTTTCTTGTTTGTTTTGTTGTTTACTATATCCTTTTTTGACTAACTTATTCACAGCAGCAAAATTAATAATAAACTGAGAGAGAAGTTGTCCCCACAAAAATCATCATATCCTGTCCTGTTTGTGCATGATCTTCCCCCCCACATTGCTTATATGACACCATGTCTTTCTATCTGCCTCTTACTTGGAATGGGCCCTGTTTTAATTAAGTCGTAAAGTGTACCATGGCACGGGATGTTGTGACATGCTCTTGAATGAGAACTCCTTCAATGCCCCTCCTGATGCTCATGGACGATGACAGGCAAGTACGCTACACTATTCCCCCTCTTATGCATGCCATTGAGTCCTGAAACGACTCCACCACCTGGGAGCGCGTGGAAATACGACTTGACTGCTGGTTTGCATAGGTAATGGGTTATATAAAAGAGTTGTTGGAAGAGTCTTGTAGATTGACACCAGAATGGTTGTTAGGCATAGCTTAGAGCTTTGTCACCCTAGTATCTTCATTGATCGGCATTGTTGGAAACCCTTAGAAAAAACCCCATTAGAATCACTTCATCCTCACACCTTAAATTCATACTACTAACATTGAGTGTAATAGCTCTTTAATGAGTAGACTTGTTACTGCTAATCTTTATTAGACATGTATGACATCTTGTGATCTCCTCCTATGGACTTAGAGTCCACGGAGCGTGCCCAGAGATTTCACAGTATGTTCATTTATGGAGTGAACCGGAATACCCAGTATTATGCCATTTTACATTCCTATGACCCGCGCATGATACCACAGCTAGCTGAGATGTGTAGCAACAAGTATGCTTTGTAACAGCATCCCTTTCGCGCCCAACCGCATGGATTGAGTGTTATGCGCAACGCTTGGCTCACGTACCCTGCATCAAATAAGCTGATGAAATTGTCACCAAAAAAACATTCGACGTTGTCCGCCGTGTACGCCGGTATGCGGCGGTATGTTCATTTATGGAGTGAACCGGAATACCCAGTATTATGCCATTTTACATTCCTATGACCCGCGCATGATACCACAGCTAGCTGAGATGTGTAGCAACAAGTATGCTTTGTAACAGCATCCCTTTCGCGCTCAACCGCATGGATTGAGTGTTATGCGCAACGCTTGGCTCACGTACCCTGCATCAAATGAGCTGATGAAATTGTCACCAAAAAACATTCGACGTTGTCCGCCGTGTACGCTGGTATGCGGCGGTATGTTCATTTATGGAGTGAACCGGAATACCCAGTATTATGCCATTTTACATTCCTATGACCCGCGCATGATACCACAGCTAGCTGAGATGTGTAGCAACAATTATGCTTTGTAACAGCATCCCTTTCGCGCCCAACCGCATGGATTGAGTGTTATGCGCAACGCTTGGCTCACGTACCCTGCATCAAATAAGCTGATGAAATTGTCACCAAAAAACATTCGACGTTGTCCGCCGTGTACGCCGGTATGCGGCGGTATGTTCATTTATGGAGTGAACCGGAATACCCAGTATTATGCCATTTTACATTCCTATGACCCGCGCATGATACCACAGCTAGCTGAGATGTGTAGCAACAAGTATGCTTTGTAACAGCATCCCTTACGCGCTCAACTGCATGGATTGAGTGTTATGCGCAACGCTTGGCCACGTACCCTGCATCAAATGAGCTGATGAAATTGTCACCAAAAAAACATTGGGCGTTGTCCGCCGTGTATGCCGGTATGCGGCGGTATGTTCATTTATGGAGTGAACCGGAATACCCAGTATTATGCCATTTTACATTCCTATGACCCGCGCATGATACCACAGCTAGCTGAGATGTGTAGCAACAAGTATGCTTTGTAACAGCATCCCTTTCGCGCTCAACCGCATGGATTGAGTGTTATGCGCAACGCTTGGCTCACGTACCCTGCATCAAATAAGCTGATGAAATTGTCACCAAAAAACATTCGACGTTGTCCGCTGTGTACGCCGCGGTATGTTCATTTATGGAGTGAACCGGAATACCCAGTATTATGCCATTTTACATTCCTATGACCCGCGCATGATACCACAGCTAGCTGAGATGTGTAGCAACAAGTATGCTTTGTAACAGCATCCCTTTCGCGCTCAACCGCATGGATTGAGTGTTATGCGCAACGCTTGGCTCACGTACCCTGCATCAAATAAGCTGATGAAATTGTCACCAAAAAACATTCGACGTTGTCCGCCGTGTACGCCGGTATTCGGCGGTATTGTGAAATATTGAAGGTTTTCTTATATTTCACGTGATATATTTTACTATAAATAAAAGATATAATGACTATAAATGATTGTCTTAGCCTAGGCGTCACTTATATTTCCAAGAGTACGTGTTCTCTTATATGATGATACTTCGTTGTCAAATTACGACTGACGTCACTAATGCGTATTTGTTTAGAGTTATATGAGCGCGTTAGGAACGAGCAGACGTACTTATGTATATAGGGTTTATGTGTTTATTGTTTATATTTTTCTCGTTTCTTGTTTGTTTTGTTGTTTACTATATCCTTTTTTGACTAACTTATTCACAGCAGCAAAATTAATAATAAACTGAGAGAGAAGTTGTCCCCACAAAAATCATCATATCCTGTCCTGTTTGTGCATGATCTTCCCCCCCACATTGCTTATATGACACCATGTCTTTCTATCTGCCTCTTACTTGGAATGGGCCCTGTTTTAATTAAGTCGTAAAGTGTACCATGGCACGGGATGTTGTGACATGCTCTTGAATGAGAACTCCTTCAATGCCCCTCCTGATGCTCATGGACGATGACAGGCAAGTACGCTACACTATTCCCCCTCTTATGCATGCCATTGAGTCCTGAAACGACTCCACCACCTGGGAGCGCGTGGAAATACGACTTGACTGCTGGTTTGCATAGGTAATGGGTTATATAAAAGAGTTGTTGGAAGAGTCTTGTAGATTGACACCAGAATGGTTGTTAGGCATAGCTTAGAGCTTTGTCACCCTAGTATCTTCATTGATCGGCATTGTTGGAAACCCTTAGAAAAAACCCCATTAGAATCACTTCATCCTCACACCTTAAATTCATACTACTAACATTGAGTGTAATAGCTCTTTAATGAGTAGACTTGTTACTGCTAATCTTTATTAGACATGTAATGACATCTTGTGATCTCCTCCTATGGACTTAGAGTCCACGGAGCGTGCCCAGAGATTTCACCAGTATGTTCATTTATGGAAGTGAACCGGAATACCCAGTATTATGCCATTTTACATTCCTATGACCCGCGCATGATACCACAGCTAGCTGAGATGTGTAGCAACAAGTATGCTTTGTAACAGCATCCCTTTCGCGCCCAACCGCATGGATTGAGTGTTATGCGCAACGCTTGGCTCACGTACCCTGCATCAAATAAGCTGATGAAATTGTCACCAAAAAAACATTCGACGTTGTCCGCCGTGTACGCCGGTATGCGGCGGTATGTTCATTTATGGAGTGAACCGGAATACCCAGTATTATGCCATTTTACATTCCTATGACCCGCGCATGATACCACAGCTAGCTGAGATGTGTAGCAACAATTATGCTTTGTAACAGCATCCCTTTCGCGCCCAACCGCATGGATTGAGTGTTATGCGCAACGCTTGGCTCACGTACCCTGCATCAAATAAGCTGATGAAATTGTCACCAAAAAACATTCGACGTTGTCCGCCGTGTACGCCGGTATGC
>JAHLKC010000207.1:0-48710 GCA_025449115.1 Chytridium lagenaria
ACCAAACAAACAGCACTCTACAACAATGACTTCCACCTGATAATTACCTTTCATCAACCCTCCCCACCATTGACCTTCGGTGTAAGTTCAAAATCGATCCCCTTGAGGGCTTTGGAGCTTTCACACCTACAAACAAGAATTAGCGTCTTATAACCCTCTTTAAAACCAATTACCTGATGCCTCCTGCTCAGCCTTGAGTTGCTCCATGAACGTCTGCGGCTTTCCCCCGAAGTCGGTACCAATTTAAACAACAAAAACCCAATATTCAGGACAGGAAGGAAAACCAAGATCGACCCTACGGAATTGAGGTGTGAGTGATTGAATGAGTTAATAGCTTTTTTACATGTTGTCATGATGACGGTTTGGACGGAAGGGTGGATCCAAAGCGTGGACTTGATCAATACTCTATAGCCGAATAAAATTACGGTAAGAAATCATGATAAAGAGAATACACACAATAGAAAAAGTCAATATGGCAACATCGCAATAAAATCAAATCAAGAAAAGGACTCGCAAGAAGGAAAAACCCTCATCGCAAAGCAACCCTTACCTTAAATACCCCAACGTCCACAACCCACCCAAAATAACCACCCCCAACAAATTATAAAGCAACGATATCCCATCCCTCGAACTAAACCTCTGTCTTCCTCTCTCCCTCTGCACCCTCGCAAAAGCAGGATGCTCCCATTTCGGTTGAAACCACCCCCACCCCCCCACCACCACCCTCCTTCTTCCCGCAGTCCAAAATTGCTCCTCGTTTTCAATCCACTGGAAACAACAGGACTATAAGATCCATTGAACGAGCCACTAGGACTCAACGGCTGTCGCGACACTGGGACGCCACTTCCTTTGGTGTTGAGAATGGTGTGAATTTCGTGGGCGATGAAAAGTATCCTGGGAACCACCTGTCAGCGACTGTGTTGGAGGTATGTTTTGACGGGATTCTGGGAACGCGCGTTGGTATGGTGTTGAAGGGGTGCGGGACCATGGGGTTGAAGGGGTTGTATTGTTGTGGGAGGGAGTGATGTCGGTAAAGCGGGAGCGCAGGGAGAGTGGGACGATGTGGATGTTGTGGAGAGACGGAAGGAGTCGGGAGTGCGGGAGGGGTGTTTACGGGAGGAGTGAGGGTCGTATGGGGTGGATGGGTTGGAGGGAGAATGGAACGGACTGTTGGATGTGCTCATTGTCCTGATGCAATAGATGCCTCGGACAAGAAGCGCAAAAAAAAATGATCAGAAATTTCTTTTTTGGATTGGTGTCGTCAAAGTCGCTTGCAGTGGGTAATGTCCAAACGGGACCTGAGGGGCATGCTGTTTGGGTGGGTTGTGACAGAGCAACTGACGACTGTGAAACCTTTTAGTGGGGAAACTAGTAAGAAGATGTAGTGTTTTTTAGTCTCTTTGGGCTGCACATGAAAAGCTGCATTCATTCACGCATATCACGCACGCGCGTCTGGATTGCAGACTGCTCAATCTCGCGTTCATTTTATTTACCCATGATTCTGAACCCTCTCTCTGTCTCTTGCTGTTCAAAGATTATTCTCTTCCCTCAGCATGATGATCCCCTCCTCACACACACACACACACACACACACCTTCTCCTCCTTTTCGTTGTTAGCGTTAATAAAAAACACCGCGCCATGTGTATTTCTTGTTGTGAAGAACTTCGGTCCCCAAGAAAACATGATGGATTCAAGCACATCGCATGACCCTGTTGACTTTGGCCGCATCCGCAACACTTCTTTCAGTCTCTCTCGTTCCATTATCCTTCGTCACGATTGAACTCTCGCCACAATTCTTTGAGAAAAAACCACCTTTCACCCGCATCATTGTCATCGTCCATCCCACTTACTTCGGAGACATGCTCCATTACCTCACTAAAGACGATGAACACGGACGGCACCCTCATCCGCCTCCCCTTCCATACGCCTACTCATCGCGTCAACGGCACATTCCGTCAGTTTCCCTGAAGCCGACATTCATTTCAACCCCTCTTCAACGCAAAGATTCGTATTATGGACACTGTCGGTTTCACGGATCGCAGCCGCCGAAATTTGCAAAGCGACGGACGTTGATGAATCTATATGCAGGGTGAAGAATAAGCTTGGAACAGAGGCGGTGGAGATTTAAGTCGTAGGATCAACTACCCTAGAGCGCCTGTGCTGATAGTTGTGGTTGCTGAATGCACGGCCATGAAGAACTTGGTTGAACTGCCCTCACATCACCCCACCAGCGTCACAATAATGCAAGGAAAAAATCTTTTAATTTTTCGTCGTATACCTTTTACCCCCCTTAATTGACGACGTCCGACGGACGGCACTCTCCCCACTTTCTTCCATTCAATCCCCATCACCCAAACTTCCATCATCGGAAACTCCTCCCAAGGCAGCGACTTTCCATCCATCTCTCGTCACTGCCATACTTTTGTCGGGAAAACTCTTTTTGAAAGGAAACGAAACAAGAACGGCTAAAGAATGGAATTCGATGATGTGCTCGTCAACCAGCCTGTCGTAATCGATAATGTGGGTAGTTTAGGAGTTCATTGTTAAAGGGTGTAGGGGAAGGGGTAAGAGGGCGTTTAGTCGTTCAAAGAGTGTTTGCATGGATGGGATTGGTGCTTTGCATGCATGCATGGGTTGAGCTTGTGTTTTTTTGTCGAGGAGTGGACGAGATGAGAGGGATGGATGTTGAAACGCAAGTCTGTATTATAACTTGAGATGTTGAATGTAGTGGGATGGAATGCTTTGCATGATACGGTAGAAGGGTTTATCACATAAGATAAAGATGAGACGTTTATGCAATAGAGGATTTGAGAAAGAAATGGTTAACGGGATGTATTCATGCGGGTATAGCGCTCGGTAGCGTATGAAGATGAAAAAAATGATAAACCATCCACGAGAACGGGATGCAATGGATTTCTCGTCTTTTATGCATGCAATAATTAGTGCATTTTCCGTAAACAGGGCTCAGGTGTCATCAAAGCTGGTTTCGCCGGTGACGAACAACCCAAATGCTACATCCCATCCTTGTAAGTGCCCTAATATTTTCTATCTGCTTTATAACTCACTCTGTTTTCTAATAAAGCGTCGGCCGCCCTAAACACGCCCGCGCGATGGCAGGCGCAGTAGAAGGGGACACCTTTATCGGTAAAAAGCACAAGAACTTCGTGGACTTCTTCGTATTCGATACCGATGGAACATGGGATTGTGACGAACTGGGATGATATGGAACGGATTTGGCAGTATGTGTACACGGAGGAGTTGAAGACGTTGAGTGAGGAGGTAGTAATTTTTCTTTGTGTATTCATGCATTGTGATTGTGTGAGAGAGAGTTTTATGTTAATGAGTGGTTATCTTCCTTTTCGTTTTTAGCATCCGGTGTTGTTGACAGAGGCACCGTTGAATCCGAGGCAGAATCGGGAAACCGCTGCACAGATTTTCTTTGAGACGTTTAACGTCCCAGCATTATTCATCTCTATTCAAGCCGTTCTCGCTTTGTAAGAAAAAAAAGTATATGAATCTTCCAACCTAACATCCATCGTACAGATACGCATCCGGTCGCACCACCGGCATTGTCCTTGACTCTGGTGACGGTGTCACTCACACGGTCCCGTCTACGAAGGCTTCTCGATGCCTCATGCAATTCGACGCGTTGATGTGGCAGGACGTGATGTGACGGAGCATTTGCAGTTGCAGCTTCGAAAAGCGGGACATCATCTTCATACCACTGCTGAGAAGGAGGTGGTGAGAGTAATGAAGGAGAAGTGTTGTTATGTGGCTTTGAATCCATCGGCGGAAGAGAAGGAGGCTGGGGAGGTATGATGAGTATGCGTTGCCGGATGGGAAGGTTATTAAGGTAAGATATGTTTGCTGTTTTCCCTGTATACTCCTGATCTTGTTTATATACGTCTCGGGTATCCACTGCTCCGCTTTTGTTCTAAATACTCATTGATGTTTTTACAGCTTGGACCTGAACGCTTCCGCGCGCCTGAGATTTTGTTCAACCCTGAGCTCGTTGGATTGGAGGATGTAGGGATCCATCAAGTTGTGGTGGATTCGATCAATAAAGCGGACATGGATTTGAGGAAATCCCTTTTTTTCGAATATTGTTCTTTCGGGGGGGAGCACACTTTGCAGAGGGTTTGGAGATCGGCTTTTGAATGAGGTCAAGAGACTTGCGTTGAAGGATATCAAGATTAAGATTTTTGCGCCACCAGAACGAAAGGTAATGGGTGGTTTCTGTTGTTGTTATTGTTATTGTTTTCTGTTTCTTTTTTTTGTGTGTGTGGTAAGGTTTTGGGTGGGATGGTGGAGGCGGAGAGTAAAGGGTTTATGGATGCGTTGATTATTAATTTTATTTATGTTTTTGATTTTTAGTATTCAACTTGGATTGGGGGATCGATTTTGGCGTCGTTGAGTACGTTCAAAAAGTTGTGGTTGTCGTCTGAGGATTATGATGTGAGTTTTACTTTTCATTTCTTATTTTTTTTTTTGACATTGTTGGAGATGATTATGGATAAACGAGGTTTTTTATTTAACTCTTTGTTCTACAAAAATTTATAGGAGGATCCAGATCTTGTTATTAGAAGATTTACTTGAATGTTTTACCTGTTTTCGTTTACCTTTTATTTTTTTTAGAAAATAAAATATTACTATGTTTCTTTTTTGTATACCCTTTTACACTTGACGTTGAGGTGAGTGGATGTTATGGGGATGGAGGGTACTATGGGATATGGCGGGGAGGGGTCAGACGGGGCATGGTTTACCTGTGAAGGGTTCGCTGTCAATGTGCATGTGTTGGGGATGCCACTACGTGTCAAGTATTGAGGGAAAAAAAAATTGGATGTTGACGTGATTTGCTTTTTTTCTTTTTTTTTGTTTTTCTTTTTATTGAGAGTGGGGTTCTTTCGTGGCGCTTTTTTGAGCCGGAAAACGGACGGACGTAATAAAGTAATTTGTAAACTTATGAGTGGAATACCTGTCAATAACTTTTTTCCGATACGTTGCTGTTAGAATTCTTTCATTTTATTTTTTTTATTTTTTTTTCGGGAGGGGTGGGGGGGTAGGGGCGAAAGTTGGTTCCGGTTACAGTTGGAAGTAGCAGTTAGGAAGTAAAGCATAATAGTACAGAGTTTTACTAAAAAATACAACACACCACAAGATGCTTCTACAAAAAGAATGAGATTGACAGAAACCGTAAAAAAAAAAGAGGCATTGAATCATGACGACAAGAAAAGGAGAAAAAAAAAAGACAGAGATTGGATTCAAGGAGGTCTGTTCATTTTACAAACTGGCAAGTTTGCTGATAAGCTAAAAGAAAAAAACGCGTCAAGACACATTCACGCAGTAGTTAAAAAAACAACAAACAAAGAAACTTACATCCACATAAAACCCAATGCTCTCCAAAAACGTTGCCACAGGCACGTACTCATTATGATGATGCAACAGTGGCTGTACGTTCCTCAAATAACTCAATCCAAGAGCCGGGATGTTGAGTTTTCGAATAAACCTATAGATATGAATATGTTTCAGGAATATGAGGGGATACCTTGAATCAGAGGCGGCGGGGAACACTTCAGGAGTAATTTGGATGTTGCGAGAGGCGGCGACTTCGCGGAGAGCTACAAACCAGGGGTTTGTGTCGTCAACGGGGGTGACGTCGTTGGAGTCGAATTTTTGCTCAAACTGGAAAGGCAGACGGAGGATAGAATGGAAATTTGGGTACCGGGAAGAGGCTTACGCTGTAGGTGACTCTGTTGAAAAAGAGATGTTAGTTTGGTGTATAAATGTGAGAGAAGAGATAAGAGAGACAGGTCTGGTTATGCGAATTGACGAACCCTTCTTCTTCTTCACACCAGCCTTTAATCATATTCTCGAAACCGACAAGATCGACCCAGGGACTGATACGGATATCAAGACCACCCCAAGCTTCTCCCGGCACAACATTAAACTGAATTCCAGCCTTAAGCATAGTCTAAAACAATAAACTTAATCAGCTTCCCCAACCCCAACCACTCCGTATAGAAAATAATAAAATAAAAAACACTCACAAGATTCACAGTCGTCACATCCCCTAAATCCAACGGTCTCCTTGAACCATCCGACTTCACGCCAAACTTGAACAAGGCTTCCTGGGTGTCCCTCCATGAGAGGAATTTGCTTAAGACACGGAGGAGTTTGGCTGGAGCCGGGTCTTGGATAAATTGGGAGCCGTGACCGACGTTTCCGGTGGCTTTGATCCAGACCCACCAAGGTGAACGCTGGTGTGATGGTGAGAACGATAGGACGGAGGAAAGGGTGTTTTACCTCGGCGTGGAAGACGCGGATGTTATTTCCAGGGCTTGCGATACCTTCATCGAGAACGAATCCGACGCCGAGGTTACGGAAATGTTCCATGTCGACCCAGTGCCTCAAATAAAAAACGACGTTCAGCATTACATACACATGCACATAAGCCCGATATGTTCATATCTTGCCACTCCCTCCAGATACTGAAGTCCACAGGGTTGAATCTCACCTCACACCATCCTCACCCCCAATCTCCTCATCAGTCCCCAAACGATATGCACGGTCCGTTCAGGTTGCCACTTTTGCTCTTTCACCAGAATTCTTAATGCTTCAAGGTACCCGGATCCCACGCATTTCATGTCTTGAGTTCCGCGACCCATGATGTACCGTCAATGATTTCAGCAGAGAATGGGTCGCATTTCCATTGATCGGGGAAGACGGGGACAACGTCGGTGTGGGAGTCTTTCAAAACAATATGTTAGAAAAGATAAGTATGCAAGGTATCCAAGGTGTGGAAGGTGATAGCGGATGGACGTTTCTTCCATCGCCGCCTATCGCATCACTTAAACGCAGAGACATGCAACTAAAAACTCACACAACATCAAACTCGCTAATTCCTTCTGCTTGCCCTCAATCTTCATGAGAACAAAGGGCTTCCCCTTGACCGGTTCAAACACTTCCGCAGGGATCCCAATGTCCTCTGCCTGCTTCAACAACCATTCGGCGCATTCAGTTATGCAGGGTTTGGATGAACCGTCTTGATGCGGACGTATTCTTGGAACCTTTTAACCGCCTCATGCGTCTCGTCGCCTGTGACGTTGATCATTTTTTTCTTCGATTAAATGAACAACGGTTTTTTCGTTCCGATTCCAGCGCGGTGCATGATGGCCAAAATATATAAAAAGACGGCGCCGTCGTTCACTTTGAAAAAGACTCCCGGACTCTTTGACGTCACGTATTTTACGAGTCTTACCCGTCTGTAGTTGACCGTAGTTATTTTCTTTGGTTGTTTTTGAAGTCGGTGCTCAATGCAGGCCAAGAACAATGCCGGCGACTAACCTACAACCAGCTTCCAACCATTCATACGTGATTGGGGCCATTGTTCGCGGGCATGAAAGAAAGAACTCCTATCAATCACCCACTGTACTCTCGCTCTTAACTCAACCTTGTTCTTAATTAACATACCATCGAAACCCCCCCCATTCCCAATTCCCATTCCCCTCAACTTGTTTTCTCTGCAGAACGTCGACACCCCACACCACCCCCACCCACCACCACCCGTTCGTTGTAGCTTTCTCACTTAGTCAAAGCAAGATGGTGACCGTTACAACCTTGAACACCAACAGTTCACCGTCCCCGCGGCTTCCCAGAGATCTTAAAGGACTTGAATCGTGAGGTGTGAGGCATCAACCCAAAGACATATACCAGTTCTGCGCTACATATTTTCACAAGAAGTTGGCTGATCAGAGAACTAAGTTAATGGACGCTACCGACGCCGTCCATGACGCTCCTCAAGACAACGCCGAACCATCTGAAGGTCACAATGAAGAGAATCAGACACGCTCGGTGATATTCTTGACCCCTCCGACCCTACCCATGCCCACCAAGTGGTCCACGTCCCCGCAGTCTCAGCGCGATAGCCCATCATGATGACGAACCTGAGGAATCCGATGAAGAAGATGACGTTCTTGAAGAAGATGATCACGTTTCTTCTCAACCCCCTCCCTCCATGAACCACAACCGTGGCCGTCGCACATCTGTCTCTGCGGAATCCATGGCACCCTCCCAAGACGCTTCGTATGAGCGCATTGTGATTCCAAAGACGGATGAACAACGTTCCCGTATCGACGCGTCGATTAGAAGCAACTTTTTGTTCAGGGCTTGTGATGAGGAGCAGTATGCGGATGTTGTTGCAGCCATGTCGGAGAAGAAGGTGGCACCTGGGGAGGAGGTGATTAGACAGGGTGGTGTCGGTGATTTCTTCTATGTGGTTGAAACCGGTGCGCTTGATGTGCTTGTGTCGAGGAATGGATCACCGGCGGTAAAGGTGACGGATTATTCTGCGGGTGGTAGTTTTGGTGAACTCGCTTTGATGTACAACGCGCCACGTGCTGCTACTGTGATTGCAACGAGTGATAGTGTGCTCTGGGCGTTGATAGGGTGACGTTCAGGAGGATCTTGATGGAGAACACATCGAGGAAGAGGAGGATGTATGAGGCGTTCCTTGAGGAGGTGGAGTTGTTGGTGTCGCTTGAGCCTTATGAGAGGCACAAGATTGCGGACGCTTTGGAGAGTGTGGTGTATAATGATGGAGATGTCGTCATCAAACAAGGGGAATCTGGGGAGAACTTTTACATCATTGAGAGTGGGCAGGCGAGGGTTACTCAGACCGACTCGGAAGGTGTAGAGAGGGAGTTGCCTGGTTTGGGCAGAGGGAGTTACTTTGGAGGTGAGTTCTATCCCTTTTCTAACTCTTGCCACTTTCGCCTTTCTGAATACATTATTTACTAAACCGGGCTTACTTATCTTTTTATAAAAGAACTCGCGCTCCTTACCAACCAACCTCGTAAAGCCACAGTCAGCGCCATTGGTCGTCTCAAGCTCGCAACACTTGGCAAGAAAGCCTTTGTCCGTCTCCTAGGCCCTGTTGTCAACATCATTAAACGTAACGCTGACAACTACAACACCATCGCCACCGCTTTTGCGAGCTCATGATTGGCCTTTCATTGCATAATGAAGAGCGATACTATGACCTTTGCTTGATTTATTGACTTGGATGTGATTTTGGCACTATGCCCTGCTCCCTTATTTTTTTCTTTTTTGTATACCAATACTCCAGAAATCTCATTTCGCCTGATGACTTCATGTTTTTCCTCTCCCTCCCAGTTTTACTTATCATGTGGTTCTTATATCGCTCCCCATCTCGTCCCTCCTATTTTGTCATTTCGCCCACTAGGAGTATCTCCATTCACCCTTGCCTCTTTCTGTTTTCTTCATCCCGCCACTTATGTGCTTTTCTCTAGCCGTCTTCTGATTGTTTTGGTTTTCTGGGGGGTTGGTTTATTTATTTTTGTTGGAAAACCCAAAAAATATAGATTATCCATAACTCGACTAACCCTAACCTCGACTTCCGCAAAAGTCCTTGTCCCGCCCAAACCTAGCGACGAAGAAAAATCAATACCTAACCTTTTGTATTCAGATATATTTGTTATGGGTTTTTGTTTTTCTGTTTGCCCCTGTACTTGCCGTACTCAACCCCCTTCCTCAAAGTGTGGTTCTTTGTTAATTACGGGGATTGCGATTATCCATTCTTATTCGACATCTTTTTGCATCAAAATCTTCTCTACGTCGACATGTATTCTCAGCCTTTTTCTTTTGCTACTGCGCCTAGCAAGCGAATAAGCGAATCTTTATAAAAATACTTCAAGTACTTTTGCACAATAAGCCAAAGTATACTCTCCGTGTACTGGCCGTTGATACTTTTTTTGTTTTAAAAAAAAACAACTTCTTCCTCCTTATACATCTTTTAAACGGGTCCGTCTTTATTTGACTCGACCCAGACTTTGACCTTCTTTGGCTCTCAATAACTTAAAGATCTTGTAGCCTTTGGCTCTGTGGTGTTTCGCGATCGCAAGGACGTGGCCACGTAAAAGCTCATTCAATTCACCATCATTAATAAAGTAAAAGTCATAAGCATTATTATTGGCAACAATGTGGGAAGTGTCTCCTCCAAACCTGTAAGGGCAGTATCGCAAAAATTAAACTCCTGAAAACGTCGCCGCCATAGCGGCTTATAAGATGTGGGGAGCTACACCAAGTTACTGATTGTTTTGGTCTGATACCAGCATTTGTATTTTTTAGATAAACTTAAACTTTTCGTTAAGACATATTTATTCTAGCTACAATTTAAGTACCCATATCATCGTAATAATAATAGCCCCACATTCTTCCTCATCTTTGTAAAGAAAAGATGACTTCTCAAAGTCTCAAATCACTCTTTCCTCCAACATAACTACGCCAACATCTCCCCCTTCCTACCGGCCGCCTCAATGGCCGTCGCCAACGCCACATCCCTCTTTGTCACAAAGCTCGTCGCCCGTCCCTTTGCCCCATTCCTTGCCGTCCTCCCACCCTATGCAAAAAATCAATCGCCGTATGCGGAAACTCATACAACACAACATGATCCACCGCAACAGTATCCACTCCCCTCGACACCGCATCCGTTGCCACAAGCACCCTAAACTCATCCTCCTTTCTCATCTCCTTCCCCTTCCGTTCTCCACAAAACTCTTTAACAATCAACTGCCGTTCAGAGGCATCCGTGGACGCTGTGAGAACACCCACATTAAAGCCCTTCCCACGAAGCATGTCTCCAACCCATTCGGCTGTTTGCACGCGATTACAGAAAACTATGACATGTGCGTCCCCTCCAATTCGCCCCATCTTGAGTGTATCCAACAACAACGTAGGTTTCGAGTCAGACCCACTGACCCTCAAAAACGTCTGCTTAAGTCCTGGCAAAGTTTTATGGAGTTTCGGCGTTGCAATACGGATATGTGTTGGATGGATTTTGGTGAGTCGCGTAATCATTGTCCGCGGAAATGTAGCCGACACATAAGTGAATAAGGTTTCCGGCGTTTCATCATCCACCTTCCGTTTCATAATAGGATCAAGACACTGATCAAGCTCATACGCAAAACTCGTATCCATCAGCGTATCCGCCTCATCCACCACAATCTCCTGCACGCGATCAGGTAAGAGCTCGTGATCCTCAAAATGGGTGGCCAGCGCGCGTGGCGTGCAAACGAGAATATCGACGGGAGATGTTGCGATTTTACGTTTCACTGAGGCGGCGTGACGAGGACGTGAATGGATGCCCATGACAATCAGACGAGCGTTATGGGAGCATAAGGTTTTGGCGACTTGGGTGACTTGGTCGACAAGGTCGCGGGTTGGGACGAGAATGATGCCGCGGGGACGTTTTGGGAGGCGGACTTTGCTGCTGAAAACGGGGGGAGGGCGTGGAGTGGTTTCCGATTTAGATGCAAGTTGTTCGGCGAGTGCATCGGGAGATTGAGACGCCAATGATGGGGTGGAAACCACAGCTTCCACCACATTCATCATGTCATCTGAAACAGATGAGAAACGTTTCGCTTCCTCAGCTTCAGCCTCCCGAAGTCGATGAATCATAGGGAGGAGGTATGCCAGGGTCTTCCCACTCCCCGTTTCAGCTCCAATAAGTAACGTCCTCCCACTTCGCTTCTCATCCAACGACGCCGGAATCGCCAACGCCTGCACAGGCGTCGGTTTACATTTCATCCCGAGAGTCGTCTGCAAAGCCTCCACAATCTCTTTTCTCAACCCCATCCCATCAAACGTAACCGACTGCATAGCTTCCTTCAATTTAGATTGCGTAGAAGGCGTCACGTCCAACGGTTCCATTGCAAATTTAGTTGCGTGAACTTGTTGAGCTGCTATCCATTCCCGTTGAGATTCATGTTGGTTACGCTGTCTTTGAATCATCTCGAATTCTTGTTGACGGGTCATGTGGCGGGGAGGTGAGGCAGTGCGGTCACTTGTAGAAACACCGGGGCGACGTGACTTTCCTTCTCGACGGTCTTTTCCGGGAGGGTTTAGGAGCTGGACGTTTTGTCAACCTTCTATCCCCAGGTCTTTCAAAACCGTCCACTAGATTTCTCGATTCTTCCAGCACCACCCTGAGGCTTCACTCCATCCTTTTCCCAATTCTTCCACTCCTTCTCCCTCTTCTCCTCAGTCCTGTCAGCACCGGGTCTCTCAAACTTTTTCCCCTCTGCCCTTCCCGCACGTCTTTCAAACCGTCCACCAGATTTCCCAAACCTTCCAACACCAAACCCCTTCCCCTTCTCCTCTCCCGCAGCCGCAGCTTCCAGTGCCCTATTTTTCGGTGAATGCCAGTCATCCCCTCGTCTCATTTTCGCCAATTTCAATCTCGGTGGAAGCGCCAAACCTGTGATGCCTTCCGCGGCATCGGGTCGGCGTTCTTAAACCTCCCAGAAACCGCCAGACGAGGGTTTTGAGAATTTGGAGGGACGTGGATATTTTGTCTTGAAGGACCATGAGCTTGAACGAGAGTCTTTGATGCCGCTGAATGAGCTACCTTTTGATTTGTTGTTGAATGTGGGGTTGATGTTGAAAAAGGGTTGGAGTGAGAGAATGATGGTAATGTTGATGCTGGGAGGTGATTCAATGCAGATGATGAGTGAAGCAGAGGGAGTGATGGTGTACACTGCTGTATACGCTATCGGGATCCTCGACAGTAACGCCGTCGCAAGTAAGCGACGATGGCACTGCATGACGTCCAGATTTGAAAACGAGAGAAAAAAACCAGTGACAATCCCGCCTGCAAAAATTAACTATTCTCGATGGAGGAGACCTTGGACGACGTCCTCGACGGAATGTGAGATCCCGAGTCTGCCTCCTCACCAATACATTTACACCCTCATCCCTACAGTCATCCGACGCAATGAACCTGAAACTCGCTAACCCTCATCCAAATAGTTCTCAGAGCGAAGGTGTCAAGGGCGTTCTCCTTACAGACGCTGAAGGCCTTTGTTTGGGAGGTATGCAGCAATTCCCTCGCTTAAAAGCTCTTACATCCTTATTCTCATACCCTCATTTATAGCTCGCGGTAAGGCCCAACCCTCTACAGCCGGCTCTATCACCTCGATTTCAAATCGAGCCCACCGCATTGCTCAAGAAAGTGGACGAGGGGACTTGGAGGAAGCAACGGTATCCATTGAAACGGATACGGGGTGAGTTGGCATTTTTATAGCCTACAACTAAAAAAAAAAAGTCGGATCGTGGTGAGGCAGGAGCACGGCACGACCATTGCAATTTTCAAGTGATTTCTACTCTTACTCTACGCTTTATACCCCTCCTAGCTTGCTAGAGATTCCGTTGTGCCGCGTTCTTTTGAAATATTAAATAGAAGTCTTTCTGCTTTTGTTTACATCTTCGTTGTTTTTGCAAAGAGGCGATGCAAGGCTTCAGGACTTTTTTGGAATGCGAATGGAAAGTTGTTTGATTGCTGTAAGCGAGGTTTATTTCAACCCATGCGCATCTGGCAGAAAGTTAGACCACCCCACCTTCATCCCAAGACACCACCACTGAGCATACGTTGTATACATGTTCAACGTTTTGAGGTGAGGATGAGTACTTTATTATTTGTTTGTTTCTTTCTTATTTAAAGTGGCTACTTTGTAGCAGCAGAATGCATGCAGAGCACGTTGCAACTCACACTCTGAAAATTGTCATTGAGTAATTATGTTTTAGTCTAATTTCAATACAAATAACAAACATTACAATAAACAACGTAATTGACTTAAGCAAAACAGTTTAAAAACTGCAGTGACGCTGAAGTAGGAATTGAACTGAGGAATTAAATATACTGCAAAGTACGTGGACGCATGAACTAAACGACAAAACCAGACTCTAGAAAAAAACAAAAACGTTACAAGAATCAGATGAACTAGAAAGGCTTTACAGCCACAAGGTAAGAGCAAAAGAGCATGAGCAAACAACACAAGTGGAGAGGAGTGCGTGTCGACTTTATGGCGTGGCCGATGTGGGTTTACTCTTATTTACTTGCCAAATTTTGACTTGATCCAATTTGTGGCTTGAGAAAATCTACCTTTCTTGTGGTGGTCATATATGTTAGCAGCCGCACCATACGCATCACTCGCCGCCTTCACGATATTTCCAGTTTGGCTCTCCCCGACTACAGCCTTCGTGGCGTCTGCGGCAGCACCCGCAAAACCCGAGGCGATCTCACCAGCCGCACGCTTTTTACTAATGGCGGAATACGCTTTAGCTCCAGCCGACGCAATACCAGTGCCTATCCTAGCCACCTGGGCAGCAACACTAGAACCAGCCACACCAAGTACTTTGACAGCGTTGTCAAGGCCCTTGGTGACTCGCTCGCGGGTCAAGACTCTCTTGAGAAATGGTGTTTTGTCGGCTTCAGGGGTGCCACCACGGCTCCTGATCTCCTTCCTGACCTTGACCCTGTGAAGTTTGTTTGCGGCGGAACCTATAAGCGAAGCGCCAGCTGAGGCAACCCCCGCGATACTAGCGCCAACCGCAGCAATTGGGGCGAGAAGACCTATAGGAGCGGCGACGGATCCAACAGTCCCTAAAGCCGAAGAAGCCGCATTGGCAATTCGACCAACTTTCTGAGCCGTGCTTTCTTTCTTGTTCAAAAGCCCTCCTGCTCTGGCTACCCCCTTGGCGGTTTTCTGCAATTTCTCAAGTCTACTCTTCTTTGCAACATTTGCAACATGCTTGTTTGCAAAGCTCTGAGCTGCGGCCGTGGCCTTCCTTTTCGCTGTTGAAGTCTGGACTGTCGCCCCAACTTTCTTGGCAGCTCTCTGTGTCCCAGCTTTCTTGCTTGCGGTGGCTCTCTTCTGAGCATTCTTTTTGGCAGCGACGCCTCGGGCTGGGTTTTTTATTGTACGGGAACGACGGACAAGCCTCGGGACGAGCTTCGGGACGATCTCTTGGCGGCGACGTTAGTCGCGTCGAGTTCGTCGCTGGCCAGCTCATTGGTTGCCAGATCTTCCGTGGCGAGTTCGTCAACATCAAGTTTATCAGATGTGACTTCGTTGACGTCAGCTTTGTTGGATGGTGAGTTCAACAGTATCAGTATTGTCAAGCAAGATTATGAAGAATCACTGCCAAGCTCTTGGGGGTCGATGGCATCAATGTCGAAGATGTCAAGTTCATCAGCATTGAGTTCCTCTCCACCAAAGGAGCTGGCGTCAAGGTCGTTGGCGTCGAAATCATATCCATTGAGCCTGCCAACTCCAATCTCTCCAGCTTGAAAAGAGTCTTTGGAAGACATGAGGGCGGCAGCTTCAGACCGGATGGTGAGGGACTCATGATTGACTTCTGGCAACGGTGCGGAGGATACGGGACTGAGGGCCCATAAGGCGATGGAGGCGATGACTACTGGGAGTCTCATTAAGAAGGCAGCGTGGCCGTGTGAAAGGGAGGGAATGAGGAAGAAGAAAATGAACTTGATGCCGCAACAATGCTGTTGGTACATACATATGTGTTTAGAGAGGTACGTGTAGAAAATGTCTCTTCTTACGAAAGGAATTTACGGTTTCCCTGTATTCATTCCCCGCTCGACTGCTCGTATGGCTAGGTATTGTTAAGGCCACCGTTGGTTATGGCAGCGCATTGTGTCTTTGGGTCATGATTTAAGTTCCAAAGCAAAACAATAAAGAGATCTTTTACGGTGGCAGCAGTTTGCAACAAAAAACATAGACACGCAGGGAGAAAGAAAAGGTAAAGCAACTAGCGCGCAGTGATGTCGACACGACACCAAAAAAAGAAATAAAAAATCCAGATGTAAAAACAGATGCGGCAGTTTCAAAGAGCAACGCTTAGAAAAGCAATACTAGCCAACGCTTTAAATCGTAATTCTCACATCCCAAGCACTTTCAGCAAAACTCATTGTAAGCAGTTGCGTCTTCTTCCATCTCCTCCTCCTCACTCAGCCAATCGAGATGCACCGAGGTGAATGGATTTCTCCATTCTTGCAAGCTTCCACAATCACACAAGCATAAGCATCCTCCAGCCATTCTTCCCAAGTCGAATTAACGGGTTCAAAATTTCCAATGAACAGCTGCATGCCAGGGTTCTGTGTCAACCAGGACTCCTCAAAGCCAATGGGGGGAGGTGGGTCAGGGTCGCCTTCACAGTAAAGCGGGGAAAGCTTTGCGTCAAGACATTTGAATATGTTGTTATGGTGAATATGAAACGAGTATTCAAAACCACGGTTTTTCCAATATTGCTCTTGTCCTCTATTGCACGAGGATCAAGGCTGAAGTTTCGGTGAAGAAGTGAATTTGAACAAAAAGATAGAGACGTGGTGAGCTTCATAGTTTCAATCCACAAAAAATCTGTTCACAAAGAAACCCAAAAAGAGGCACTTAACTGTTGCTGGATCTTTTCATGAATACGAATCAAAAGCTCTACGATATCATACAACCGCCAAAATTTTCCGTAAGGAATCTTGACCACTTGGTAATCAGATAACTCAGATTGCTTCTGCACCGTCCGTCCCAGCGACTTCAAAGTTAGATCCCCGTCAACAATCTTAGTAAAGCCCGAAGTCCCATCTTCATCATCAGATAAACCCAGCTGTCCCGGTTTTTTGCCTCCCAAGTCAGAAGCTTCGCAAGACCCTTTGCTGTTTCAATGACGCGACCGCGATAGACGCGGGATGCTTCTGCCATTGGATCTGCGACAGCAAATCCACGTTGAACGTATTTAAAGAGACGAAACTCGTAGCTCGCAGATCGGCGGGTCATATCTACGAGATTGTAGCGACGGGTGAGAGCTCGAAGTGCGCGTGGAAGGGCGAAAACATTCATTCCATTGTATCCAACGCAGCAACTATCGATATCAGAACTGTTTTTGAATTTTTTTAGGGGATGAAACTTAAGTAACATATATTACCCATAAGAACCTCGGCTGGGGATCGATATAACCGAAAAATGATTTGAATTTGACGGCGAGGATATTGACCCACGATGGAAAGGGTTCGCAAAGTTCGAACTAAAAGAAGATCGTGCTCTACGTGTCAGATAAAAGAAAGATGAAAGATAAGCAAATGAGTCACATTGTAGACAAAATGTGTCAACGTGGAGCCTACCAAGCAGAAAACGAATGTTGGGATCTAAGTTCACGTCATCCGCATCAAAATCCATATTCCCGTTGACAGCCGTCGCTATGGCCTTGTAAATCTCAATAACCTTCCTCCTTACGTCTTCCAACGGCAGGCCATATATAAAAACCATCAACATCGGAGTTCGCATATTCCCCCGACTTGTTCCAGAGACGGCTGAAGAGCTGCTAGAACGCTACCACCTCCCACAAAAACATTATCAAAGTTGACGTATTGGAACATGCCATGTGTAAAAGAATTCCAGTTACGTTTAAAATCCGCAAGCGACGACACCGTTGTTGGACCTCTTTTACAGACATCCAATGCCGATTTAAACGTAAAAAACAATCCGTTTTCTTCCGTCGGCACACGCACCCTCTCCCACGCCAATCCATCGAACTCAAACACATTCTGCAGCATATAGTATGGATCCTGCAATTCAGCTCCAACGTTGTTGGAAGCAAAGTCCTTGCGAGCCCGCAACTCGGCATCATCCAGATGCCTATCTACCTGCCACAAGGTGGCGTATTCAGGAGGAGGAGCGCCATGCTGAATGACTTTGGAAATAGCGCTGTAATTGAGCTTTGCAAAGAACGGGGCGCATTCCGGGTTGACCTCCCAACAGTCGAGATACTGGCTTCGGTGCTCATTCGTTGAATAAATGATGTCATGGCTCATGGCCCTGAGGCAGAGCGTTGCTAAGGTCTTCACACGACAGCCTGGTGATGGCATTGATTTTTAATAACCTTCAACGACTTTTTTAACAAGATTATTGAGAAAGTCTAAGTTCAACTTTTACTGTGCCCCCTATTTCTTAGTTTGACAATTCATTCTTCACCAATATCCACCCTTGAGGGTCCGTCCAATCCCCTTGTAATCCCAAACCCCTCATCCGCAGTCGTATTGACGACGGACAATGGCCTCTCCTTTGTGGGGGAATGTTCGTGTCTGTGGGGGGTCGTGGGATTTTTGACGAGGTTTGGGACGCGTCATGACGCGTTGATACTTGCATGGCTTAATGGGCCTATGACGTTACACGACGTGTGATGAGCGTGACGCGCCGCGCGATGGGATCTATTCAGTGAATAGGGTCAATTTTAGTTACCTTGTGGTTGTGTTTGTACCTGTGTGGTAGGATGGCGGACTTAGTGGAGGGACGCGTCAATTGTGGTGGGAACAGACGCGTCGTCGCTCATTTTCTTGTATATATTTAGCGCGTTTTGTGTTTTACGCGTTTTTCTCCTTATTTTCTTTGTTTTCTGGTTTTTCTCTCACCCTATAGCGCATTTACGCGTTGCGGAGAGGCAGAGCGCCGTCTTTTCTTCTTACCTATAACGCGCTTACGGGTTTTTGTGTCTGGAAGGAGGTCTGTAAAGAATTATATTATTCAAATGGCCAATGGCTCATTGTTGGATTTATGCGTCATGGGTTTTTCTAGCTCAACCCAAGGCAAAGAGTTTATTGAATAAAATCAAGTGAATATTTTATGGGCCCCAAAACCCTAAGTCGGAATCAAACGAATTTATTCTAAGTTCATCTCAACACTCATAAGGATATTTTACCTAAGCCCGTCGAGTTCCGAATCCCATGTTGGCGGGTATATTTACTTATATCCCATGTTGAGGCGTAATCATCAATTGCTTTTTTCGAAGTATTACTGTTGCAAAAAAAGAAAGAAGATAAAAGTTACTGACTATAAAGATGATGTAGACAAAAGAGGAGAACTTACTATTGAAATAGTTGTATACTGATCCTATGAATATCCACATCACTTCTTGATTTGGGAACACTCCTTCTTGATTCGGTAACATTCCCCTCCCCATTAACCAACGTCACCAACAGATTCTTTGTAGTCCCATTCACACAGCAATAGCATTATAAAACCCGAATTTTGTGATTAGGTGAACTTGAATAAACTCTTTGAATATCAACTTTAAACTCTTAACGTGTATTTCGCGTTATTACTTTTACAGAGTTACAGTACCATACATTTTATTCAATAAAACACTTTGCCTTTTCTACGCGTTCTTAAAGTGAAACGCTTCCCCTAGCGGCAGACGCCGCTTCCTCACGCTTCTGATTCTTTCAAGACTCGTGAACCAATAAATTCTGTAACAAAAGCAGTCAACCTGCCGCAACAGAAAGTAAGCCATATGCGGCATCAACATTGCATATACAAACAGGCTTCAGAGAATAAAAGGGAATTAAACTAAAACAAAGATAAACAAGAAATAAATAAATCAAACCAACCAAACGCGTCAGAAACAAAACATAATTCATGCAACGTGTAACAGTCGTGATTGGCGGATAAACAAGATAACGAAAAAGATGTAAACTAAACTTGACATTAAAGAGTGGAAAACAACTAAAAGAAAAAACTGTCTGACTAGAAATGAAGAGGAGATGATACTGAATCTCCACGACGCGTCCCAACGCGTCTATCCATCACAGAATAATAAGGGGGCTGCATCAAGAAAGCCATGACACGTAAAATCTAACATTTTGTAGAATCAAAACGTTTTTTTTTGTTTTTTTTTCTTTTTTTTTTTTTTTGGCCTTTTACTATTTTTGGGAGAGGAACTGAAATACAAATTTGGTATCCTTGAGAACCATATGTGGCATACAATGAGTAGGGGGAAAATATTGGATGGGTGGTGGGTCCTTTTGAATATGATCACCCCCAAAAGATTAACCATTTTGGAAATGATCTCACCAAAATGATCAACCGCTTCATTGTCCATTCCCAATTGGGGCCCCTATTGCCATCTAAATCTGTCTTGTCTTGTTCCTTGAATTTGTCGGTGTGCCCATCTGTCTTGTCTCACTCCTCAAGTCTGTTGCTGACGCTTCAAATGATGGGGAGTGGAAGTGGTGGACATGGCTGATAGACAGAAAATGGTCAAAGTAGTTTGACAGGTTTGGTCCTCAAACATTTCAAGTCAGCATTGTATATCATGGTTGGGAAAGTACAAAAGCCTTTGACAATCTCTTGGTTGAGTAAACTTTGTTAGCTTTGCTTTAGACAAAACATTAACATCATCAAAGGTAAAACACGTACAATTGTGGCTATTGTATCTGCGCTTGGATAAATACCAAGGTCAAAACCGACGACAACTAAAAAAATTTCGTCGGTTTTCATGACAGTATCGTAAACATACGGCCGTTTACGGTTATCAAAATACATTACGAATATAGTTTCATCAATGGTTTGACAAAAAAGGCAGTAATTAGCCGGAAGCATTAGTAATTTTTTGTTGCACAAAAATTATATCGTACACCGGCCATTTGCGGCTGTATACTGTTTGTTCTGTTTTCAGCATGAAACTACTTCTGCGCTCGAATGCATTAAATGGTGAGGGTTACACCTAATCACTCCAATCTTTGCCATGGCATAGCTCTGCCAATCTCTAGCAGCATAGCAAAAGATGAACCTTGTATCTTTTGACTGACAGCCACCTGTCAACATGGTCCAGCAAGCAAATCCTGTTTTAAAATGTTAGACAGAAATTAAAGGCCGCAAACGGCCGTAGACTGTCGTAGACGGAAATCCTATCTGTAAAATTATAACCGCATTTGGCCGTCTACGGTTGTATACTGTTTCTTCTGCTATCGGCATGAAACTACTTTTGCGCTCAAATGCATTAAATGGTTCTGGATGCCACCTAATCACTCCAATCTTTGCCATGGCATAGCTCTGCCAATCTCCAGCAGCATAGCAAAAGATGAATCTTGTATCTTTCAACTGACAGCCACCTGTCAACATGGTCCAGCAAGCAAATCCTGTTTTAAAATGTTGCACCGAATTTAAAGGCCGCAAATCACCGTACACGGCCGTAGACGGCAATGCTGCTTGTGACATTTGGCCGTCTTACGGTTGTATACTGTTCCTTCTGCTATCAGCATGAATTTTTCTTCTGCGTGTGATCTTCTCTTGACCCATCCCTCCCTGCCTAGCTTCGACTAGGGGTAGGGGAGAAAAGTAAAGGAGTTGCTCCAGCAGAGCAAGTCCACAGAGCACCTAAAGGATGGATGTACTCCGCCGTCTAAGTGATGTTAGTTGTTCTTTTGGCTGTGTGTGGTAGTTTTCGCGAGTTCTATTAAATAAAAGGGAGATGGGAACGGTTTTAGTATCTTCATTATCGACTTACCTTGCTTCTAAACCAATATCAGCAACAGATCGTCTCCTGGCAATCGGGGAGGGTTGAAAGCCTCCTTGCCTTCCTGCTATGGCACCTTTTGGAACGTGAAGATCTCGTTGCCTCACGAGCTGGCACGGGTAACCTCACTCATCACCTGCCTGCAGCGTCGATCACCGGCTTGGGGACCATCAGAGGTGGAATGTAGCCAACCAAGCCTAAGCTAAAGGACACTGACAATGAGGAGGACCCTTGGACTCCCATTGCAGCCTTCTCCTTCAAACAGCTGGGTTGCGGCTTCACCAGGTGGCAGGGGGTAGAGGGGTGGGCTGCCATCCAAGAAGGAGTGAAGGGAGATCACGGCGAGGCCACGCGCGTGAGATAGAGGATGGGGAATCAACTCAATATCAACTACTTAATTCAACAGGTACAAATTAAATCAAGAAATCTCTCATATTAAAGTAGTACACAAAATACAAATAAATAATAAACACAACATAGCACACACACATAAACGGCACATATGCGCGCCACCTCCTTCAATAAAGATATAACGGAACTCAACGGACTTAGGCAAAATGTCCTTATGAGCCATAGGCCATGTGAATAATGTAATTCTTCACATTCTCCCGTTTTTAAGAAAAGACTTGCGTAAGAAAAGTCTAACTTAGTTGTCAGAAGTATAAAGAACTATCTGTAAATATATCAGAACTTGCATTATCGCAAGTCTATAAGGCCAAGTATTGGCAAGAGTTATATAATTGGTACCACCTAGCATGTCTATAACTAAAGGTACTTCGAAGTTATTATCAGGATAATCGGGTTATATCCCATAGGTAAAAACCGTAGACAAGTATAACCTTTCTACTAATTTCCGATGTACGTAGGGCCCGTACGGGCCCGTACGGGTACTTGTATTTCATTATTTTCTATTATCAAATGACTTTTGAGCCGTACGGCTCCGGACGGACGGTTGTTAATTTTGCACCCTTCCCCCATGTTGGCCATACAGTTTCTGCATGACTGTTAATCCGTACATTTATATTGTATAATAACAGATTTATTTACGAAGTGGCAAGTTAATATTTGCTTTATTTGAGGCATTGTACATCATTGGATCATGAGCGTGTTGCTATAGAATGTTTAATATGAATACAACTGATAGGCTTCATTAGTTATGTATTTTGTTAGGCATGCCAGCGGTCAACAACCGCTCCAAACTCTACCTGCACTTTTTTTGCCATCACATAGATTTAACATCGATCTGCGCTCTTAGCATATCTATTTTTTGCTTTGTTACCAAGGATTATAGGATTTCAAACTTAGGATTTCTTTATTAATAAATTTGAGATTAGAGCCGGGTGAGTATTCCCAAAAATTAAGCCGTACGTCCCGGCCGTGCCCCCGGCCGTGCCGTATGGTCATTAAAGTCAAAGTAATTTCAATTTCAATTACGTTTATAAGCTTATCATTCATTCTAATGCGAGATAAGTCATTAATATAACCTACACCGCTTTTCATTTATTCTCATATACAGATGTCAATATTCACGGAATCGTCCAGAATCACGAGGGTTAGGATAAAGTTAGGGTTATACAGACATTATGGTTGGAGGGTTATGCCTTTGTTTATAGTCACCTATTTTAACTAAATAATATCATCTTCATGCATTAAAATATCTTTCTCTATAAATGCTTTTAATAAGGTCACTAACATCTTGTCTATACCTTCTTTCATAGAGGTAT
This sequence comes from Chytridium lagenaria, assembly GCA_025449115.1. Classification (NCBI taxonomy): domain Eukaryota; kingdom Fungi; phylum Chytridiomycota; class Chytridiomycetes; order Chytridiales; family Chytridiaceae; genus Chytridium; species Chytridium lagenaria. Next base: position 22,882 of record JAHLKC010000207.1, read on the forward strand.
ATAGCTGCAGAGAGGGTTTGAACCTCTACTGAAGCAATAACTCAAACAGGATTGAGAAGGTGGTCATGCCGCAGAAGACGGGAACTGCACAGTAGAGGGCTTAAACCTTTTCCTGCTCTATAATAATGGTGAAGGAGTTGACATAATGCAAAGGGAGGAAGGGGATGACGGAAGGAAGGAGGAGATGAAAGCGGTAAAGGAGTTGTGGTGATAGGAAGGGAGAGAGTAAGGTAGGTTGCCGCAGAGGGTAGGATGGATTTGCTGGCCATAAAACAATTAATAGAAAGTCACAATTAAAGAAAAATCACTAATTAAATTGGAATCACTGTCCCAAATCAAATAATGAAAAAATTACTAATCAAATTTTTACCACCGGTCTCAAATCATTTAATTTCGAGAAAATACTTGAACATCGACTTGAGAAGCTAGAGAAAATGGTTGAACAGCTTGAACATCGGGATGAGTCTGAGAAAATGCTTAAACTTGAGAAGCTAGAGAAAATGGTTGAACAGCTTGAACATCGGGATGAGTCCGAGAAAATGCTTAAACTTGAGAAGCTAGAGAAAATGGTTGAACAGCTTGAACATCGGGATGAGAAGTTCGCGCTCGAGAAAATGCTTGAACATCGACTTGAGAAGCTAGAGAAAACAATGGAGGAACCGTTCTCTAACGATTCAGAACCCATGGAAACAAACCAACTTTCTCAGAACTCGCGGCAAACTTCATCCTCCGGGAAGCTCTTGGTCGGCATCTATAGGGAGGCTTGGGAAAAGGAGCGGAAGAAAAGCTCAAAGGAAGGGACAGGATTGAATTCTAAGGGTTCAAGTGCACCAGATTTTACCAGCGCATCACCGCTCAGGATTTAACAACAGGCTTCTGGGGATGTTGTATTTGATGATGCTGAAACCTGTGGGGGAGTTACAAAGCGGGGGGTTGATGATGGGAATCCACCTCCCTTTTCTTCGTCAGCCGCGTTGAATTTGATGGTATCTGCCACACAACCAAATTATCTATATGAAGCTCTTTGCGCAGCGCGTCGGAATTAGAACAAAAGTTTCCATTGCAAGCATTTCTTTTGAGGCTGTATAGTGTTAAATAATTTGGGGAAGCGACATCATCAACCACATTTGGAGCCATCACTTTACTCATATGTTGTAAAAACGAAACCTTCCGTAGGTTATTAGAATATTCAGTTAAAACGATTTTCTGTTAGAACTGGAAAAGAACTGGTATATATTATAATTACGTCAGATAGATATGGGACGCAACTGAAGAAATTGGCAGATTGTGTGAGCTGCAAGTTGCATAAGGTGATCATGAAGGCTGCAGAGGCAGAAGTACTGGGGGAGCCTTCAGAGGAATGTTAGCAAGACCAAGGAATTGTGAGATATCTTTTTGTCGTCATTTTTACGATTTTTGATGCTAGGGACGTGAGAATATTGTCCTGCTTGCAAGTACCACTGACGCCACAGCAGGGGTTGCAATATCTCTACAATTTGTGGTTACTCCCCGTTGCTTTCGAGCTTGAGAGTCTTCGGATATGGAACGGAGACCTAACAGATGGTATGATTGAGCCTGGAGATCCTGAAATGCGATGACAAAGATAACGCTGTAAAGAGGCGCGCCGGGTTACTCTATCCAGCTTTGGCGAGTTGGAGATTCCCAAAACCTGTCTTTAACATTCAAACTTGAGTCTGAGGCTTTTCTATCACCCTGTAGGTTCCCTTCACTGTGACTATGAACAACTTCCCCAGATGAAGCTTGTTGAGGTTCCGTTGCAGCGCTTCCTGGAAGAGCGATGATGAGAGGACTGATCATTCGCAATATAGGGCGGTCACAACGTAATGCAACGTCTCCTGGCGGGATATTGGATCCATTGATGCTGGCAATCAAAGGCCTGCCTGATGATGCATACAAAGATGATGCTGTTCCATCTTTTGTTACTTCTACACCAGCATTATCAGAGTCTATATCACTTACAATTGAAGTATGGTTGCCTAAACGTGATGCAGATTAACCTTAAAGCGGTGTACCTCAATAGACCCAGATTCTTTGTTTGTTGTAGACCCAGGGCTTTCAGATGCTTCCAATGACATCTTAGCAATTGAGGGGGATTAGATTTGTAAACTTAAAGGTGATCATTTCCATCTTGAAGTCACCCGACAACACAACTCAAGTCCTTTTCTCTCCAAATCTATTACTTATAACATCATGGTTCAGGAGTCTTGTAATTGTTAATTTTTTGCTTAGTTTCTGCCCAATTTATTTTTTTGGCAGAGGAACTGAAAGTCAAATTTAGTATCCTTGAGAGCCACATGTGGTATACTATTGGGAGGTGGGAAAAGTTTAGGTTTGTCAATAGTTTTAAAGGGGAAAGAGAAAAGTGGGCTATGAAGATAAAATTGCAGTGACCTTGAAAAGGTTTATACTACATGGGGGTGCCCGAGGGGTTATCAATTTTTTTGTGTCACTTGACTTAATATGAAATGTAGCCTCGTTGCGCTGATTACAGAACAGCAATTACCCTCAAGGAAATTGTCAAAATTGACAGACGTACAAGCCTCGGAAGTTACAAATTTTATTAAGTAATAATTAGTAGACTTGTCACAGGTCTACGGCAAGATCTAACGGATAGATCATACTCAAATTTTGCAGAGACGTAGTAATCACGTTGTGCTATAGAATGTATGATTCAGAATCATACCATGGAAGTAAGGTTTATTATATCATTGATGGTTTTAACGTCAAAATTCAAGTTTTTTAACGGTAACGCCTGAATATAACGTGAACGAACGGATAAAATTTTGTGATACTCTCCACAAACATAGATTCAAATACATTAAAGAAAGTGATTAATCAAAATAAGGTCATACAAGTAACACATATTAAGTAACTCGCTTCCCGAGTGGAACCGTACTTAGTGATCGGGATTATTTACTTAGGAACGTAAACTTTGCTGACACACAGTGCAAAAACTAACGGATAAAATCTTGTCATACTCTCCAGACATATACATTTATATCTAAAAATATATATAATTGCATTAAAGTATGGTGATACAAGTAATTATTATTAAGTGCTCACTCTCCCGAGTGTCAACGACTTGGTGATTGCGATATTATACTTAAGAACGTAAACTTTGTCGACACACAGTGGACCTAAAACAGACAGAATCTTGTCATACTTTACAGCCATACAGATTTGTATCAAAAAAAATATATACATGTATAAAAATATGGTGATACAAGTATTGGTTATTAAGTGCGAACCCTCCGGAGTGTCAACAGCTCAGTGATCGGGATATTTTTCTTGAGAACGTAAACTTTGTTGACACAGAGTGGAAGATTGAATGATGAAAGTTTTGTCCTAACTTTTATTTGATATGAGGAATCAATTGCAGTTATGAAATGAAGGTGTCCGACCTTACTGATCATATGTCAAGATCTTGTAAATAAAAAAATTTTCTCTGGTGACAAATACCTCAAAATCAAATGAGTTTAACCGAGTGATATTGACAGAATTACATGAAGGCTGCATTTAAATGCTCTTTGATCTCGGGAGCTCTTTTGACGCCTTAAAATGCCTTTACCAGTATGCAAGAGACAGATCAGCAAATTACACGGATCGCCGCAGTTGGCTTTTAGTCCTGTTCTCTTTTCTGATGCTTCTTCGCCGCTGCGAGGTTTTGCATATAAGATGGAATGACATACACTTTGAGAATCTGAAGACGAACGAGACTGTGTGTGAGACGGTGATTATACGCATCAGGAGGCAGAAAGGAATGTCAGTGCGAAGTAAAAACGCACGTCTTCCCAATTACCTTCGTCTTAAGCGTAACGACAGTGCTGAGTGGCTGTGTCCTGTTCGCGCTCTCGTCCACTATCGGTATTCTTTTCCTTTCTTTCAACAATGACGACGGCCTGACGAAGCCTTCCTTTGAGCAACTTTACTATAATATAAAGTGCATGAGAGAGGTGTGTAAGTGAGGGAAGGGTGAAAATACTCACATTCCGTTTGTTTTAAGGCTTCATTTACTTCCTTCTTCAGAGTTTCAGGATCCTTCACGGGCATAAGCAAAAGTTGCAGGTTGGTCATTGGTGATTGCATCACAATGACTGGAGAGGAAGGGTCATGCATGTAATGACTCTCTTGCTTAGCTTTAGCAAGTTTCTTTTTAGAGAGGCTCTTCTCTGATCTGTTCTTTACAAGAACCCTTTCCTTGCGTGCTGACGGCTCTCCAGCTGGTTTCCCCATATTTTGGTTGTACATATTTAAACATGTTTGACAATAATAATTTAATAATAAAGGTTCACGATCATCCATCAACCAACATTGAGGGGTAGCTGGGATAGTATCACCTCATCTGCTGGCCAGTCAGCAAACCTCATTTCGTTCATTCAATGACACTCAACTTCCAGGGTATATTTGCGATCATCGACTGGCCACCCATTAAAGTGGTTGTGCTCTACAGACCATGGAGATGTGGATGGCGGTGAGGAAATGGGAGGGAGAGAGGGGAGGAAACGAGAGACTTGGCGCGCAGTCTTTAAAGGCAGCTGCCCCATCTTCATCAAGAGAAACTGGTGGTGGTGGTTGTGGTCATCGTCGTCGTCGTCAACGCTGCACTCCATCGCCTTCTCGGTCTACCTCATCTTCATTGTCCTTATCCTCGACAATCCTTATCATCTCGTAGCCGAACATGGTCGTTCCAATTGTGAAATGACGAGATCTAGGAGTCGTGATGGTGGAGGGAGGAGTTGACGGAGGCATTCGAGATCAAGGACGAGGTCGCGGTCGAGGAATAGGAGAGGGAGGAGGTGACAATGTGGGGGTTTTGTTGTTTGGTTTGTTTTTTTCGTTGATTGTAGCGTTTGATGGAATGGTGTTCTTTTATTGTTTTGTAAAAGGGGATTTTTCTGGTTGACATTAAATGTGATGGTATGTATAAATATATTTATTTAATTATGTTTATGGGTTGCTGTATTTGTTCTGTTCTTTCTTGGCCTTGATCCTTGGGTTAATTATATATACAATAATCAAAATGTATTTCGTATTTCTATATAACACTCCCAAACTCCACTCCCGCCCCACACTATAACCGCAAACCTCTCCGCCAACCCGCCCCTCCAACACTACCCCCCATCACCACAAACCCTCCCGGACCCAACCCCAACCCCAACATCAACCCTCCCAACCCCCACAACGCCCCCCCAACCCTCCCCATCCGTCCATCCGTCCCCCGCCGTCAACAAAAAACCGCCGTCCCATTCAACACTGTCAACGTCGCCGACGTCACCGACATCGCAGCCACAAGCTCCTCCCCCCTCAACCTCCGTCCACACTATTGTCTTGAATCGTGGCCGCGTGAAGGATGCGGGCGTCATGAGGGGAGTAGTTTGTTGTAATTGTCGACCATTTATCACGGTCACGTCGTATCGAAGTGTCTTCGAGGAGTCAGCGGTCCAGGGGCGTTGCGTCTGTGTGTCAGCGGACACCTCGATCCCGCCTACAACGAGGAGGTGTCGCGCATTAATACCCGATATAGCGATGCGTGGTGTTGGAGGAAAGGGGAGGGTGATAATGGGGTGGTGTATTTACCCCCATCAGGTCTCAATGACTCTGGAGAGCTTTGCCTCGATCCATTAACAGCCCCACTTCTATCTCCAATAGTCAGCGTTCACCCCCAACCGCCGCCATGTCCTTCAACGCTATCTTTTACATTCTGTGTACATTGCAGTGTTTCACGAAGAGGATAGTGAACAACCCAGGCACGGCTCCAAAGAGCTAGACACAATTGCCAACCGTTATCAAGATGTCCGGAAGGCAGGGAGAGAGGCGACAGCGACAAAGAGGATATCCACGACACAGCTTTTAAGCATCACACTTAATTGTAATAAATACATGTTTACCTAATAAGTAAATAATAAAAAATTAATAAAAATTTGTACTACATATAAATGCATTATTGTGCCCAATTTTGATACTTCATTTTTTCTCCTTTTCCTTAACCCCCCTCCAGCTCCCAGCTCACCTCCAGCTCCACCATCCTAAACCCTCCTCACTCTCACGTTTTTGTTGTGGTTCTGATGGAGTTCAACTCTCCATCAGAGCAAGTCCGGTATGCAGAAGACGGTGTTCGCTGAGGCATTCGACCAGCATTCGAGATAGGCAGTGGGTGGAGGTGTTGGTTGGGCTGATCAACAACCATCACTGAACCCCATTAGCTGAATGTTGGTTGGTGTTATATGATGCACATGAGCTCCAACGTCCTCATTTACTCCTGACTAAATATCGTGATATTTTGGGCTTTTGTGGCTTTGTTTGTGTTGGCACTCGTGGGATATTATTGATTTGAATGTAGACGGGGTTATATCCCATAGTATAAAACCGACGACAAGTAATAAAAAAACGATGTTTATAAGGCGTGTACGCCGTATACGGTCGGATACGGGGTTTATTCATGCTGACGCAATCCTGGTTTGTCGACGAATAAAATACTGTCGGTTACACTGTCGGTTACGGCAGTTCGGTGCTAATACTAAGATACAAATTTGTTCGTTGTTTGTGGTGCGACTGTTTTCTGGCATCAGCTGGCCGTAAGGGGTGGTACGGTGGTATGACGATTTTACTAATTTAATATTACTCAATGATCAATTTGCGTTCGCTGTAACCACCCTCCATATACTAAGAGCAACCAGTGACAAATGCATGCATCCCTTCGCCTTTTATGCACCTGTCTATCATTAAATACATTCACTATACAGTAATATATTATTTGGTATTTTTATCAATCCATCCAAACAATTAAGCATTTATTGCCCATCATTGAATATTAATATATTTTTTATTTACCATATCAGAAGCAATGATCCGCTTCAAGAATCGTATCTCACTCATCATGAACTGTATTACTATGTTTTATTTCTTTAATTGGATTATTTGAATGATTCGATGTTGTATTGTTAAACGAAATATCAATGATAATGTACATCTATTGAATATGGAAACTTAGCTTCGTTAATACCAGAACATGCTGCAATAGAGGATTCAATATCTTTCGGAAGCCATATATTGTTGCTGACTCCGACTCCAATTTGACTTGTGAAAAATTTGACAGTAACCAATAAAACTCTTACGGCGAGAATAATGGTTGACCGTCGTTTACGCCTACATACTACTGGTATCCGCGGCACACCATTAGTGACGTCCGCGTACGGCTGCATAATTATAATTACACTGGTCTTTTCACAGTAACCAATATAATTCTTACGCGAGAAGTAATGGTTGACCGTCGTTTACGCCTACATACTGCTGTTATCCGCGGTACACCATGGGTGACGTCCGCGTACGGCTGCATAATTGTAATTACACTGGTCCTATGTGATGGTTAGAGACATTTTAGTATATTACTAATTTTACAGAATTTGTCTTGGAGTTCGACGTGGCCGTTGTCTTATTACGAAGGACGCTCAGGTGAGCTGCTCAGATGAACTGTATTCCGTAGAAGAAAACGGGACTCTCCCAAATGTTTTAACAGCGAACATGGACTCAAATTCTTACGGCGGGAAGTAATGGTTGACGGCTGTTGACGCGTGTATACTATTGATTGTAACGGTATGCCGTTGGGGACAACTGCGTACGGCTGCGTACGGCCGCGTACGGCTGCGTACGGCCGCGTACGGCTCTGTAGGGCGGCGTACGGCTTTGTACGGCTGAGTACGGCTCCGTACGGCTGCGTACTAATATTTACACCGGTCAATAAAAGACAATTTATTAATTCAAATCTTAAAGCCTTCGTCTTGGACTTCGACGTGGGCTTTGTCTTCTTACATAAGGACGCTCAGGTGAACTGTATTCCGTAGACGAAAAACGGGACGCTCCCAAATGCGATGACGGTGAACGGCGGCTAGATATCCTAGGCTAGGACGTGAACGGTGGGAAAACTCCGACTGCGGAGATCGCGAACGACCATTTGATTAGGGTTAGGGTTAGGGTTAAACCTAACCTCTTGCACGCGTAACACGCGTTGCCATGGTGCTAGAGCAAGTCACCGACACATAAAAGCAAAAATAAGGGACAGCGGCACGTTGGGAGCGGCAGCTTGTTGCAACCGCTTAGGGACCATCATCCATGGATAGCATGTCGCCATAGCTTCAAAATGACATATCAACCACTGCTGTAGCGCGTTGGGAAGGGACTGCGTTACTGTTCACAATGCTTTTTTTCGCTAAGTTGGACTTTGCATCAAAAATCTTCGGCACCCGCAGGAAGGTTCAACCAAGCATGCTCCCATTAATCGAATGCTGTTCCTTAGGTAAACACGGTCCAGCAATCCAATGGAAATGGTCTTGCACGCGTAACACGCGTTGCCATGGTGCTAGAGCAAGTCACCGACACATAAAAGCAAAAATAGGGGACAGCGGCACGTTGGGAGCGGCAGCTTGTTGCAACCGCTTAGGGACCATCATCCATGGATAGCATGTCGCCATAGCTTCAAAATGACATATCAACCACTGCTGTGGCGCTTGGGAAGGGACTGCGTTACTGTTCACAATGCTTTTTTTCGCTGAGTTGGACTTGGCGTCAAAAATCTTCGGCACCCGCAGGGAAGGTTCAACTAAGCATGCTACAATTAATGGAATGCTGTTCCTTAGGTAAACACGGTCCAGCAATCCATTGGAAATGGTCTGCACGCGTAACACGAATTGCCATGGTGCTAGAGCAATCGCAATTAATAAACGGTGGCAAACGATGAGTGCAACGGAATCGGGACAGTCATCTGATAATGGTCCTAAATGTGTTTGCTTCTACACGCGTCACATTATTAATTGGTAAACGGCGGAGCATGGTCCGTCAGTGTCAAGCGTTATTGCAGAGCATTATAAAGTAAAAGAAATAGTAGTATAGAAGCCCAAATCGGTTACTGCCGCAAACAAACACGTTGAAATTTTTACTCTCGGGAATCTGACAACTGAGAGTAATGTTTACCAACTTGGAGGCAATGCGGGATAGACCACTGGCGAAATGGGAAAAGTACAAGCAGAGGGAAATGGCAAAAAAGGGCCTTAATTATACTAGATATGGTATAGGTAGGTTTTTTTTGCTTATTCTTTTATCTAGTGTTTACTTTTCATGAGGGGGTTATGTGGAAACGGAAATGTCTTGGGAGCGCCATCCATTGAGTGAAGAGATTCATGGCAGTGGGGTAGACAACGTCCGACTCAACAACAGCAGCAATGTGACTACTGGCCTTGATGATGATGGCAACTTGGACTTTTCTGCCTTGGATCCTTATGACTCTGCTTTGCTTCAAGAAGATCCGTTCTTGAATGACGGAGTGCCAAGGGTCATGCATCTGCCCGGCGCTGACCGAATCGGCTACGGTGAAAATATGTTAAGATTTTTCCGTAACATTGGTCGCTTTAACTAATACGTCTATAGCTCTGATGCCGATCGTCGCAAAGTTTTAATTGAGTACAAGGAGAGAATTCTAAATCTTGAGACTTTGTCGGCACCACGGCCAAAAGATTTTTTATATTGCAAGACTACCAACGTGAGCCAAAGATAACTCAAGTAACCTGATTCCTCCTTTCGTTAACTAACTTTAAAGAAAACAAAATTTGTATCCGTTCAAATATACAATGCGGGTGAAGAATTAGAACGAATTGAATGCAACTGCTCTCGAGCAATTGCTGGGTGCATTCATAAAGATGCTATTCCTTATGTCCGGCACCATATTCGCCACCCTATGGGTAGGTTGTCCAATTTCTGTCAAAGTAGTACTGACGTCTACTGGCGTATGCGGCGGTGTTTAAACGTTTTCGAGAGACACCCGTCGCTAACGCTGGTTGACGGCAGTTTACTAGCGTATACGTCTGATACAGTCTTCATTATACTTTATACAACTATAGATAATGACCCCGTCATTGGATTACACTTCACCCCGAAATACAAGATATTCGCTGTTTTGGATGATGCAATCCATTAGGCTCTCAGTGGGTTATAACGCGTCTGTTTGTCAACAGCAATCGCAAGGTCTCATTCCATTGTCAAGGGATCCGATGCAGAAACGGCAAGATTGATGTGAACCCATGCCGTCACATAGAAATACTAAGAATGCCGATCCTGTTAACCTCAGTTTCTCTGTCAGTGCGGTCGCTCAAGAAGATGATATTAAAGACTCATCCATATCGTGGAAGCCTATACCACCACCTTTTTCATCGCTTATCACTTTGGAAAATCTGAGGGAGGAAGATCTTTGGCCGCAAAGAGTTTTCAGAGCAGCGGAGGCGGCATTCAGAACTCCGGGCGCAGTGTTTTACCTTGAAAACGACTCGCAGTGTATATGTTGTTAAAGTACAATAGCTAGAGTGACGAACAAAAGTGCATGGCGGGCAAGAGCCCCCAGCCAAGGGTAGGAATGACCTACCTCTTTATTGATTTAGTAAGTGTTTAAAGTGAAAGTCTAATGCGGGGTTTTACTTAATGTATTCAAAAAGCTTAATAATAAATAAGGGAACAGACTCCCTTTTATACGATTACATGTGTGTCTTTAATTGTTCTTCCTTCCTCACGATACTTTCCGTCTAGACTAATCCATCCACCTAGCTTTCCCTCCAAGACACACAGCACACCCCGCATACCACTCCACCTATCCAATATCCCATCCACCCGTCTACAACTGATAACGAAGTGGGCGTTCCTTCTTGGTGGTGAAACTGGCTGATACCAACACCACGAGAGATTCTCGGTGGTTAGGCACTTCACCCGTCTCAACAACCAAAAGGGATGAAACAGTAATAAAGAAACTGACAAACGCGGAAACAAACAAAACAAATAACAAAAGAAATGTAGACGAACTTCAACACTCCCCCTCACCGCCAAGAAGGGAATGGAACTGGGATAACAAAAATGGAGTAAAGAGAAAAAGAAGGTAACAAAAGAAATGAAAAATTAATATGAGGTCCTTTTGTCCAGCGCACTATGGTATCCTCGAGGTAAGACCATATGCCGTGCGTAGGTACTCGAAGCGAATACGTTCGAGTCCTTTGGTGAGGGAATCTGCTAGGTTTTCTTGAGTCGACACTCTGTCAAAGGTGACAGCACGGGAGGTCAGCTTCTCCCGAACGAAGTGAAACTTTATGTCGATATGCTTGGTCCGTTGATGGTGTTCTGGGTTTCGCGCGATGACCAAGGCTGCGTTATTGTCGGTGAGGATCTTTATGGGTTTCTCGGCGGGTAGGTTCAGATCCGCTAAGAGCTGACGAAGCCAGATGGCTTCAGTTGTTGCAAAATACAAGGCCATGTATTCTGCTTCCATGGTGGATGCGGCGACGGTAGGTTGAAGCTTCGACTTCCAGGAAATGGCTGTCCCGTTGACGGTGAAAACGTAGCCGGTTGTGGACTTCCTGTTGTCGAGGTCGCCTGCCCAGTCGCTGTCGGCGTATCCAAGGATCTTGAAAACAGGTCGTCGTTGGAAAATGAGTCCGACATCTTGCGTGCCGGCAAGGTACCTGAGGACACGCATACCAGCGATCCAGTGGCCTCTCTGAGGTGTCTCGAGGTAACGAGAAAGAACAGAAACGGCAGGGTAAAGATCAGGACGAGTGCCGTTCGCTATGTAGAGTAGAGACCCCACCAATGCACGATAATCAAAGTGCTTGGGGAGCGACTCCCCCTGACCCATGTGGGTCATGTCCTTGCGCAAAGGTTGGCGAGAGTCCAGAGGGGTGGTGACGGGCTGGCAGTCTTGCATGCCAAATCTTGCCAAGACTGCAGAGATGTGGCCCGGCTGACTAAGCTTGAGGGTACTACTTGAGCGTGAGATCTTGAGGCCTAAGAAGTTTGTCGGTTCACCAAGGCTGGTGATATCGAACTTGTTCTTGATCATCGATAATACCAGCGAGCAGATGGTGGGGTTGGAACAAAAAATGATGAAGTCATCGACGTAGAAGATGATGATCACCAAGGTATCTTTGATGTAGCCGACAAAGACACAATCGTCGGCTGCTGCCTTTCGCAACCCCATCTCTGCAAGATGGGTTGTGAAAGTATTGTACCATTCCCTCCCACTCTGCTTGAGGCCGTATAGGGTCTTCTTCATCTCGCACACCAAATCCTCCTTCCCAACGATCTCGTATCCAGGAGGTTGCCTCATGTAGACAACTTCGTCCTTACTCAACGTTGAGTTCAGGTAAGCAGCTTTAACGTCCCCTGCTAGTGCCGTCCAGCCGTATTGGTTTGCGATGGCCAGGATGACTCGTAAAGATGCTTGCTTCGCGACTGGAGAGAACGTTTCATTGAAGTCGATGCCTGGGATCTGAGTGAACCCCTGGGCAACAAGTCGGGCCTTGTAACTTGTAGGTTTACCGTCCGCGTCGCGTTTGAGCCTAAGAACCCACTTGCATCCAATCTTCTTGCGGCCGGGTGGTAGCTTTGTGAGGGACCAAGTTTGACGGTGTTTGAGGCTGGTGAGTTCGGCTTGCATTGCGGATATCCACTTGCGTTTGTCGGCGCTGGCTAGGGCTTCTTGCACAGTCGGTTCATCTGGGTTGGCAGCGGATCGGTGGTTTGCTTTGAGGGCGCGTGGGTTGCTTGCGGATCGGTTGAACTGCTTGTCGTTCTTGTCGTATGAGAGGATTTGAGGTTGGAACTTTTGTCGGTTGGATCGTCGAAGGGTGGTTCCTGGTTCTGCGGATGGTGAAGGTGATGGAGGGTCTTGGCGGTTGTTGAAAGATGGTCTGGTGCCGTAAGTTCTTGGGGTGCTGCTTCCGAAACCTCTTGGCGTGACAAAGGTGTCCGAGGGAGTTGATTGTGGTGACCACGGATCTCTAGGTGGTGTTGAAGGAGGAGTCGAGGGAGGAGCATCGTAATCTTCTTCATTCTCCCCCTCCCACTCCCTTGAATCCGACGGTGCGTCCAGGTCCTCCGAAGGCGTTTCTTCATGTTCTTCACGCGAGTTTGGGTCAATGATAGGGTTTTGAGGGTGTTGGGAGAGATTTTCAGGTTGGGGATGGGATTCAAGATCATCGTTTTGGGGTGGGGATAGTGGATCAGAGGGGTAGTAGTTTCATTAAGGTAAGGGATAGAGTGGGATTGAGAGGAATTAAAGTGAACGGGGGCTGTAACAAACTGTGTTTCCCTGAAGATGACTGAGGTTGAATTGAAAGGGGGTCCAGTTGGTTGTAGCTTTTCGTTCACGGGGACAACGACATAGGCTGATGACTTGCTGCCAACATATCCAAGGAAGAGGCATCGGATGGATCGGTCGGAGAACTTGGTCTTGCGGTTTTCTTTGTTAATGTGAGCAAAACAAAGCGATCCCCAGATACGAAGGCTTGATATGTCTGGCTTGATCTTGGTCATCAGCTCGTGCGGGGTAAGTTGTCGTCCAGATGCGGGTGATCGATTTAGAAGGAAAGCGGCGGTTTGTATAGCGTAACCCCAGTAGCGCGTAAGGGTTGTAGGTGCTTCTCGCAACATTGTTCTTGCTTTACCAACAATCAAACCAACAGCTCTCTCAGCTACTCCATTCATCTCAGGGGTGTAAGGAACGGTGGTCTGGTGTTGGATCCCTTGCGTTCTGAAATAGTTTGTAGATTCAGTAGAGATGAATTCCCCACCACCATCCGAGAACAACGTCTGAACCTTGTGATGTGTCATTCTTTCGAACAGGTTGATGCAGTCCTTGATGCGGTCAAATGCGTCGTTCTTGTGATTTAGGAGGTAAACTACGTAAAGTCGCGTAGCAACGTCCACAATGACGAGAATGTAACGCTGCTTGTTGATGGTTTCAGGATGGGGTCCAGAAAGATCGACGTGGACCATTTGGAGCGGCTTGAGGTTGTGGTGGTATTCCTTGGGCGGGAACGGTCGTCGCTTCGAGGTGGTCATGGCACATGTCTCGCAATTGAGCTTGTCTCTCGCTAGTACATGGCTGTTGACCCCAGTAACCATGTTTTGCGAGAGAAGGCGGTTAAGGGATCTTGCTCCAAGATGACCAAGTCGACGATGGCGGGTGATGGGGTCTACAGCCTCGGCGAAAGCTCTCAGTGCGATTGGTAGGTGTCCGTCCAGGTTGGTGACAGCTTTCACAGGGAGACTGTAGAGCTTCTGATGGACAGGTGCCTTGATGTGGATCCCTTCTTGTTGGTGGGAACAGATGGCCTCGTTCGCTTTGAGGGTGATGGTCCATCCATCCATGGTAAGACGACTTGCTGAGATCAAGTTATCAACCATGGATGGAACGTAAAGGCAGTTCTCCAGGAAGATGCGGTTTCGTTCCTCTTGATCGCCTTCAGGGGTGATGCATACTGTTCCTCTTCCCATGATCACAATCCTTGACTTGTCTGCGAGGGAGGCCGTCCTCTCCTCATGGACAAAGTCAATGAAATGATCTCGGTCAATAATGAAGTGGTCGGTGGCGCCAGAGTCAAGGATCCAAGGTGAGTTCTTGACTGGTGGGATTGAGACGTTGAAAGCGCACTTGAGGTTTTCGTTGTAGCGGACGACGTGGATCTTGTCGTCTTCTTCGTTGCGTCGCATTACGTAAGCTTGAGGGGCTTCATCCCACTATCGTCATCATCTCTTCCTCGCCTTTGGTTGTTGTGTCCGTTTTGACGTCCCCTTTGTTAAATCCCCCTCCATGACCTCCCATGCCTCCTTGCTTCTTTGGTCCTTTTCCCTCTTTGCCGCCTCCTTTAGCCCAACAGTCTCGCTTGTAATGCCCCAACTTGTTACAGTTGAAACAACGGACCTTGGCCTTGCGGTTCTGACCTTGATGGCGGCTGTTGAAGTTTCCAGGTGGTCGGCGGTTCACCATGACTTGCATGGCTGCAGGAGCTTGGGCGGCTTGCAAGGCAGCTCGCTGCTTGATCTTGCCAGCGTGCTGGAGAAGACGTTGACGTACACGTTCAACATCAGCAATTCCAGTGTTGGTCGTGAGTGGATCATTCTCAGGTAGGTTCGAAGGGAGTTCCAGCTTGGGTCGTTCTCAGGTAAGGACTGGAGGAGGGCCACAACATGTTCTTCATCACCAATGGGTACGGCGGATATCTGATTATACTCGTGTATAATCCCAGAAATGGTGGCGACGTGGTCTTCCATGGCGGTTCCAGCCTTGTAGGTCGTAGCTCCGAGCTGTCGGCGAAGATGCATGGCCTGACCAACTGTCTTCACGCGATGAACTGAAGGAGAGTATCCCAAATGGCCTTGGAGGTATCTTTGTCATAGACCATTTGGATATGTTTCTTGGAGAGACGTCCAATGATCATGGCTTTGGCGGTTTTATCGTCTTGGATCCTCCTCTCACGCCTTTTGGCCTTGGCCTCAGCAATAGCGACTGAGTCGTTTGGATTCACGTCATCAGCGTCAAGAGTGGGACCGTTCTCAAGAACGTCAATGAGACCGCGGGCATCTAGGGCGGTCTTCATGCGGACACTGAAGTAGCTCCAGTTTTCGGTGCCGTCGCCAAAGGAAGGAACGTCCTTAAGGAAATCAGCCTTACTCCCACCAACGCCAATGTCGGCGCTGGTCAAGGTGACGTGTATGATGGGTGAGCAGGGGGTGGAGGAGGTGCGGCCATGGTTCTATGGCAAAAGGTAATTAAAAAAGGTTTGGGGTTAATTAATGCGGGGTAGGTGAGCAGTGCGGGGCTCATAACTGTTAAAGTACAATAGCTAGAGTGACGAACAAAAGTGCATGGCGGGCAAGAGCCCCCAGCCAAGGGTAGGAATGACCTACCTCTTTATTGATTTAGTAAGTGTTTAAAGTGAAAGTCTAATGCGGGGTTTTACTTAATGTATTCAAAAAGCTTAATAATAAATAAGGGAACAGACTCCCTTTTATACGATTACATGTGTGTCTTTAATTGTTCTTCCTTCCTCACGATACTTTCCGTCTAGACTAATCCATCCACCTAGCTTTCCCTCCAAGACACACAGCACACCCCGCATACACTCCACCTATCCAATATCCCATCCACCCGTCTACAACTGATAACGAAGTGGGCGTTCCTTCTTGGTGGTGAAACTGGCTGATACCAACACCACGAGAGATTCTCGGTGGTTAGGCACTTCACCCGTCTCAACAACCAAAAGGGATGAAACAGTAATAAAGAAACTGACAAACGCGGAAACAAACAAAACAAATAACAAAAGAAATGTAGACGAACTTCAACATATGTGGGTTGAAAATCACTGATTGCACTTCTCCAAGAAGACTGCGTTGGTCAAAACTCTACGATGAAAATGGGGCCGTGACGTGCTTTGTTGAAACCGCGAAGTGCACCCAATGCCCTTCACGTTCCAACCGGTACATTGGGCCCGACCTAGGGAATCTCGGCATCTTCAATAAGAACAACTTCTGCCTCGTCACCCATTTTTTTTTGGACAAGATCACGGAACTTATAACCTCAACGACATTCTCATTTTACGTCTACCACAAGCATCTTAAATCTAACTACAATGAGTACGGGGCTGGTAAATTGTCATATTCCCCCACCTTCTCCAAAAGTTATACATCAGTAAGTTATTGTCTTTTTATCATATACTGCAGTACAGAACTTAGGGTCGCCGTTGGCGCGCGTAGGCCTGGCTTTTTTGTAGGGTTAACCCAATTTTCGATTAGATTTGGTTTGCTTTTCGTGTGCGGCAAGATCTTACATTGAATATGGAAATTCAGTGTCCGATTTGTAAACGTGACGGTTATGATTTGGTAGCTTGCGACGGAATCAGTATTGGTTATCAGGAGGACAAACGAACTCAGTCACTCCGACCACCTACTACTTTAGAAACGTCAAGTACTCAAAACAGGACAGTACAGTACATTCGAGGAAAACAAGTAAGGTAGACTGAGAAACGTGAGTCTAACAGAAACCTACAGTTTGTTACCAATCGTGAGGATAGAGAGGCAGGACGAACTTTTTGCAAGTTGTATAAAACGGCATCTTCTCGAATTAGCTCAGAGTTATTACAAAGTGGGCAGGCGTTGTGTCGTCGTCTGCACAAGCATTGGAACAAATTTCCGAAATTCATTGAATTTATTCTGAATGGAAATAGATGGACTAAGGCGAATTTGAGTCATTGAGAGTACTTTTGAAGGTGGTGAGTGTTAGAGTAAACCTTGCCTCGAAACTAAACACAAAGTAAGGTCTTTTGCGAGCAGTCGGTTGTTACAATTATAATTCCCACTGGACGTGAGTGCCTCCGAAAATTGTCTCGCTGGTCATCGTTACCCACTGCAGAGCGACTGGAACTGATCGACGACCTTCGGCAACACCTACCAAGTTTTGGCAACGTTCTGTTCCAAGTCATTGTTGTAGGCAACGACTTGTTTTTGCACCCTGAATTTGTGGATCTTTCGGTTTGGTTACGCGACCGGTATAACTGTGTAATGAATCTGCATAGCCGGCATCCTGCTGCGGCACCTTCACTAAACGGGACGAGAATTAACCTCAATCAAAACTGGCGTAAGGTAAAAAGACTCTTGCCGTGCAAAGTCCTAACAATAGTATAGACAGGCTCATTTTTACTTCCTACCTGAGATAAGGCAACGGCCACAATATAAAAATTTAGGGCGCGCCGACAACCTACCGAGTCGTACTTACAGTAACACGGTCGAGTGAGCCCTCCGTCTGTCCAAAGTACTATGAAAGACAGCGAAAGGCAAAATCCCTGACAGCGGGGGCTATGGTTTTCTTATGTCGCCATAGATTCTATATTGGCTTTCATATGTTTCCCTTCTGCTGAAAGCATAAATGATGTGTTTTCTACAATCCTTACCAGGTGGGCCAGTAAACACCTTGAAATAAGGCACTGTAGTTGTAACCAGCACCCCAAATTGTGATATCAGGGTAGTTATGGGTAGTTATAGGGTAGATGTTGTATTGTATAGTAGAAACAAAAACCCAATCATTGATTAATAACTACCGTGACACATGCACAAGTACCCTATTTTGTTTAGTGTACTACCCTAGATAAATAAACATTGTTATTCTCATCTATATGGTAAGCGTCTGTCATTACATGGGACAGTGATTGACACGCTTACCTGACCGGATGGGGAGATGGGAATGGGGAGCAGGTCACGTGGGGCTGAGGGGATGGATTAAGCCATCATTACACAGGATGGAGACTAAAATTATACTCTGTTATTCACTACCTATTTCCGCTTTCCTTGGTACAATGCGCCTTTTTCCACCTGAGATTGTCATAGCCACAAGGCACTAGCTACAGAACACTTCATTGTCTCCATCACGTTGACGGCAAACAGAACTAAGCTTACCTGTTGAGGAGGCTCATATCATGACAATATATGTACAGGATCACACAAATATGTCACTTTGAGTTTACTGTTGTACATGCTATTGGAATAATGTCTGTGTGTCAATGCGATCGTGATTTTGAGTGTTTGTACATCCCATAACACTGTTATTATGTAAGTTTTTAAATTACGTGAATACCCATGTATTCCTTCATATCCCCAATAGCGCGTAGTGAAAGCAAAGTGACTTTATACTATTATTAACAGATATTATTTTTCCCGCAACCTTTATTTATTTGACATTGATTACAGTCTTACAATCATACCACAGGGATAACAAAACTCTCAGTTTAACCAAAACAGTACAGTAATATTGCCGAAGTATTTGGAACTACCGTTGCACTGCCGGGGAGTTTCTTGTAAAAATGCAGGTACTACCTTGTAAAATTAGGTAGCTTCCATGTTTCTTGTTCTACCCGCAGCTCATTAGGAACCAGCGTGATGTTGTGAGGTAAAATTCTATGATGAATAGGGTAGTACCCAAAGTATAGAATTATCCTATGATGAATAGGGTAGTACCCAAAGTATAGAATTATTCCGCCCTCAATATGCCTAGAAATTTTAATAAAGTGAAAAGGAGTGACTGATGGGTTAACGCCTTCTTTTTGTAACAGTATAGCAATTGTTTTCAAACCACCTTTGAACAACAGGATATGTAGAGATGGATGTGTCACAAAAAGCTAATACTAATCTTGAATAAACAGTATTTATGTGTTCCGACGCGTCAAAACATTTCATATTTTAGCATAACCCTTATCTGCCTGACAGTCTTTCGGGATAGCTACTGGGGTCAAAACCGTTGACGTATGTTACCAAAGTACCGGTTTCAGACCCAACACGGCCGGGTCCAGAGGACACGGCCGTAACACGGCCGTATCCGGTCTGTAAGAACCGGTACCGAAAAACGGCCGGGTCGGGCGGGCCGGCCGTAACCGGTCTGCAAGAACAATTACCGAAATACGGCCGGGTCGGGCGGGCCGGCCGTAGCCGGGTCTGCAAGAACAATTACCGAAATACGGCCGGGTCGGGCGGGCCGGCCGTAACCGTTCTGTAGAAACCGGTACCATAACACGGCCGGGTTGGGAAGAAACCGTACTAAAGCACGACCGGGTCGGGCGGGCCGGCCGTAACCGGGCTGTAAAACCAATACCGAAATACGGCCGTAAGAACCGGTACCGAAATACGGCCGGGGCGGGCCGGCCGTAACCGGTCTGTAAAAACCGGTACCATAATACGGCCGGGTGGGAAAGGAACCGTACTAAAGCACGACCGGGTCGGGCAGGCCGGCCGTAACCGGTTTGTAAGAACCAACCGAAATACGGCCGGGGCGGGCGGGCCGGCCGTAACCGGTCTGTAAAAGCCGGTACCATAATACGGCCGGGTTGGGAGGGCCGGCCGTAACCGGTCTGTAGGAACCCTACTAAAGCACGGCCGGGTTGGGCGGGCCGGCCGTAAACGGTCTGTAAGTACCAGAACCAAAATACGGCCGGGTCGGGCGGGCTGGCCGTAACCCGTCTGTAAGAACAGGTACTAAAAGACAGCCGGGTCGGGCGGAACGGCCGTAAGCGGTCTATAAGTAGCCCGGCGGTAACCGGTCTGTAGGGAAGCGTACTAAAGCACGGCCGGGTCGGGCGGACCGGCCGTAACCGGTTTGTAAGAACCGGAACCAAAACATGGCCGTGTTCGTCTGGACGGCCATAGTGTTTAGTCTATAGCGGAAGGTGTCTTGAGGAAAGGGAAGTGACCGGAGTCACAGACATCTTACCCTATAAGACGGATCCTGTTCCTTATGTTTTAGGAAACAATTTTCTTGAATACTTTTAGTTTTAGCCGTATACGGTCTCCATACTTACGGCAATAGCCACAACATATAAAGGTCGGTACGGCCGTATACGGTCTCCATAATTAAGGTAATCTCCACAGCATAAAAAGGTCGGTACGGCCGTATACGGTCTCCATCTTAAGGTAATAGCCACAACATATAAAGGTCTGCACGGCCGTATACGATCTCTATATAACAAGGTCGGTACGGCCGTATACGGTCTCCATACTTAAGGTAATATCCACAATACTTAAGGTGATATCCACAGCATAAAAAGGTCGTACGGCCGTATACGGTCTGTATAGAACAAGTTCGGTACGGCCGTATACGGTCTCCATATACGGTTCTGTACGTAGGTATAACAAGCCTAGACGGGATGGACCGCGCTAGGTATATTCATTTACCAAAGTATTAATTATGATGAATGGATATAGAACACATTGTATTATCTAGAATTATGACACTTATACAGCTTAAGAAATGCATCAGAACCAAGGCGCGCCAGATTTTGGTGTTGCTTTCTGTTGTGTGCACAAACGTAAGTATGTATAGTCATGTTTGCATGACCTTCTGTCATATAGGAGGTGGATTTCTTCATCTGCGCCATACCCTTGTTCGCTGACTCCTGATAGCTAGTGTTGAGGTCCCCAACATTAACGTCGGCTCTATAGTGCATAGCATGGGATGCGATGGAGCATCCAACGTGTGAGTGCGAATGAAAGTCATCTATCATGAAGCGACAGTCCTTGAAAAACTCATACTCTCGTAGCATGCAATAATCTGCAGCATGGCAATTATTGTCTGCGAGACAATATGCTGGGCAGGTTCTAAATCTAAAAAGAATTTGTGTTAAAAGAGGACTTGATGTTTATGTACCTAGTAAATAGAGTTGAAAAAACGTCGTTGACACTTTCATTTGATGGAAACAGGTGATAACCAATGTAAAATCGATGTCGACACATGAAAACCATAGCTCCTGAAGTCAAGGTCCTGGCTCGTCTTTGGCGGTGGTAGTATTTTGGACACCTCACCCCATCTGTGTTGGGGTCTAGGGCTCTCTTTTCCCGGAGGTTTGGATAAGCGGGGCGGGATCGAACCTGGGGAAGGAAGTAAAAACATCCAGTCTTAACAGATGCGGTTAGATGATACATGATATATGAAATTTGGAATACACTGGCATCCCAATATGTCAACGAATTATACAATTTCTGAACTACCACGGCCATGCCGGTCCGGTGCGGCCATGCCGGTCCGTTACGGCCATGTTGGCCATGCCGGTCCGGTACGGCCATGTTGGCCATGCCGGTCCGGTACGACCATCATTATTACGGCGGTACAGAAGCAAAATCACGCATACGGCCTTAACCGGGGCCGTACTTTCCCACCGTAAAGAATGAACTGAGAGAAAGACAGCCTACCTTCAACCAATTTGAATCCGATGACAGATCAATAGAAACTTCATGTGTTGTTGTGTGACGACTGTGAGCCATTTTGACTCTATGCAACCTCACCAGAAGGAAGCTCACAAGAGATTTTAATATTGGTGGCATTATGTCATGATCTCCCTCAATGGAGAGATTGAACAAAACGTTGCCAACAGATGGCACATAACGCCGCAAATTTTGAATTAGTTGCATCTGTCGAGCTGCATCATCCTGACCGCATACCATCATAGCCTGCAAAAATGTTCGCCCGTGAGGCAAAATGACCGTGACAACGGATTGCTCACAAAAGATCTATGTTTATTTTAAGTTGGACAAGAGAATAATCCAAACATACCACGTTTAACAATTCGGTGAACGACTTGATTTGCGCCGGTGACCATATATTCTGAAGAAGGTACGATATAAATTGAGGCCACAGTTCCCAATGTTCTCGAAGTAGAAGACCCAGACGATTGCCTTCATCTTTGATGTCCTCTGTGATATAAGCTCCATCCATTTCATCTCTTGCAGCTTTGCGATACGACGACGAAAAGCCACGGCCCTCAGCTCGGTGCTTATGATTATTAATAAACTAATCGAATTAGTCTCTGAATAACTAGTAATGTTTACCCATTTATCACGCATATAAGCAACGTCAGGCACGGCGCGGCTATTATTGTTAACATACGTAGGGCTCCTCAAGTTGAGAGTCTGCTTATCTCGCCGGTACCCTATTGCAATACCGTCACAAGCAACAAGATCACAACGATCAACATTGCAAAAGGGGCATTGCACTCGATTATCCCAAGTGAGGTCCTGAAGTACCCTATATGCAAACCACGCCTAAGATATATTGATAAATTAGAGATGTAACTTAGGCGAATGATTCAGACAAGGGTTAACGTCGAAAATTGTCCCTGGCCAAAATCGCCGTACCCGTCCGTACCGTGCGTACCCGTCCGTACCGTGCGTACAAACAATAAATTTAACCATACCCTGCCGTATACGGCCGCACCATGCCGTATACGACCGCACCCTGCCGTATACGCATATTAAATAAAAACTCACCGCTGTGAAAACCCTAACACTAGGTGGTTTTTTAACCTGTTATTTTCGAACTTCTCAGCGTAATCCCATCTCCTTTCCTCAATAAAGCTTGAAAAAGAGAACTCCGCACTACACATCAACTCAGTCATCTTATCCATCATCCGAGTGTATAAAGATAGCAGTTGTTCTTGTTAAAGATACCAAGATTGCCTAAGTCGGGACCGATAAACTTATGGCGCCGCCGAGGGCAAACTGGGCAGCGAGCTAGCTCAATGAATACTGTTGTTACTGAGTTCTCGGAAAATAGAGTTGCTTGCTTAAAGAACCTATCGTTCGTCGTATGGGAGAGCTTAAAACCACAAGAGCATTGGGCATCTTCCTCAAGTCTCAATGAACCACCTTGACCAATGTCGATCTTTTCAGATGCTTTATAGACTCTAGGTGGCCATAAATTTGCCTCGTTTTCGCATAGAAGAGACAATGGTGGTGGTATTGGCCGATGCGACACTGAAGCATCTGTTTCCTCATTTTCGGGGCTCACTGTGCGTTCATCAAAAGTAGTCACAAATTCATCTGCGCTTAGGAGAATGTCGATATGGCGGCACGAAGCTCTGTCAGTATTACCACGGATACATCTTGGTCCATTGCATTTGAAAGACGTTATTCCACTCTTGAAGGACAGATTCACAATCCTCCACTGGGGCCCAACGTCGAGCTCGTCATGTAGAACGGCATATATCTTAAAGGTCTTGTCAATGTGTAGGGGTACATATGGCAAATCATCTGCATGTAGGGGAGGGATAATGAAATTAAAAAGGACAAATAAATTTCATTCAAACACGGGCCAAAACGTACGGGCCTGTGCTGTACGGGCGGGACGGGCACCGCGGCTAATTGTCAAAAATACAGGTTAAATATAAACTTACCCAATGGATGCTTCACGTAATGTCGAGCAAAATGTATGACATCACTATGAATACACGCGTTAACGATAGGGGTGCAATTGCAGGCAATGATCATTCGTTCTGTGTCTATATTGTGAATTTTGACAACGGGAAAGTTGGTTCCCTGCAATTAGCTGCTTAGTATAACAATACCATTAGTCGAAATTTACCTGGCAAACCATCTTTCCATCGTTGTAATCCTGCACAATATAAACATTTCCTGGACGCGGAACTGCAATCAGATCGTAATTTTTTAGAAGTTCATTGTATTTTAGAAGAGTGGTTTGTCTGCTGTCCAGGGTCCTGAAATTGTTAGTTGATAAGAGAAAATACGACGCTCACGAATATCTGCTATATCCAATGCGAGTATCGGGATCTAATGACATATGTCCTAATATACCGTCACCAATTAGGACCTCGGGGTCAACCACTTGAAAATTTGGATTATATGGCTCCATTACATCAAGATTGTTGTTTTCAGCTGCTCCTTCAATAACGTCGTGATTCCAGCCTTCCTCTGCAGCGGCATATTCAACTGCACGTGGTAAGAGTTGAGCCAGCATATATCAGTGTGATAACCAAAAATATACTAGCCTTACCTAAACCACCCCTAGTGTAGACTTCGCCCCGCTTCTCGCAACGAGCTTTCTCCCGCTTTTCCCACTTTGTCAACTTTGACTTAGATGCTATCTTCACGGTGGAATGCATGGTGCAATACTGGATGCAAATACAGGGAGACTTTAAGTGTGCTTTGACAACAGCACTAAAATTTTATATGTAACGTAGAAAATTGTACGCCTATAAACGGACAGTTTGAAGGGTACCGTCTGTATACGTACGTAGCAGGTCGAACATGGCCTAGTACGCCCCAAAACAGAGCCAAGCGACTTTAAAACAACATAAAAAATCAAGACGGACGTGTTTGGCATATGTGTGTTATATAAATTGAAAGCTCTCAATGAGAAAAACCTTGTACGTATGCTCGGTAGCTTCTAACGGTCTGTGCCGTCTTGCAATTATTAATTCCAGCTTGGTAAACACAAAATTCGACTTTAAAATTCAATAAAACACTCTACAGACGTGATAGAGGTGTGAAATCATCACCAATGAATTCCCCATATCTGTTTACTTTGGACCAAGTAGTCGTCGGCGCTTGACTTGCAAATCGAAGTTTGGGCTCAACGGAGTGGTGTAGTTTTAGGGCATGCGCGTCAAAAGCTTTCATTTGAAAATACCAAATGCGGACATACATGTTCGGCATATGTGTGTTATATCATTAGAAAGCTCTCAATGAGTGGATGCTCGTACGTATTATTGGCAGCGTTTAACGCTCTGGCATCGCCTGCAATGCGCTTTTTCCGCTCCGTTAGCACTAAATCTTCCTCAAAAACATTGCGGAGACAACTGTTCGGGGCTGACGCATGGTGAAAGAGTAATCTGAGTACTTTTACTTCAATTAAATGGTTAGGATATTAAATATCCTTCGGTAATTATCAATTGCAGTAACAAATGGTTTAAACATACTTAATAAATTGGCCATCTTTGGGCGTACCCGTGCGGTTATGGCCAAAAAAGGACGTACCCGTGCGGATACGGCCAAGAGGGGACTTAGCAATTTTTTAAAAAATGCTATCCAAAAATTTTCACCGGGCAGGCCGGAAATGGTCCACTACGGCCCTTTTTTTTTTAGCAAATGTTCTCTTTTCAAACAAGATTGTCAACGTACGTGCTGGGCCATGTGATATCATCATTGAAAAAATCCGATACCAGAAGAAGAGAATTTGACAAAAAAAAAAGAATGTATTGTCCATGCTGCAACCGCGACCTCCCACACATTGATGACCTTGAGGACCACCTCATGGACAGAAGTAGTGGTGGTCACGGACTTCGAAGCCCGTTTTTGAGTTTCGCACTCCGTATTACAAACGAAGAAATACTTTTAAAGTTGACTGCGAGTGCCATGCAGGGCTTTGACTTTAAAGTTCAATCCTCCACCTCATCAGCATCCGCCGTCGCTAGCACCTCAGAACCTGCCGTCGGTCGTCGTGAGGAATATCACAAGACTACCGATGTGTACAGGAAAAAGTATACACAAGTTAAGCTTTACATTAACTTTCATCGTAGCATTCTTGAAGTTGCGACGCTTAAGTTTGAGTTAACGCCGGATGAGCTGCAAGTTCTTAGGGTGAAGGGTGCCTTTAAGGGTTCTTTCGCCCAGATGCTTAAGAGCATAGCATCGGATGTGACGATTGACCCAAAGACTCGATCTTC